>KZ538044.1:0-30578 GCA_000934665.2 Catajapyx aquilonaris | reverse complement strand
CCCCCCCCCCCCCCATCCACCTTCCGCTCCTTTTAGCTCCAAACCACATATCTTCGACGGAACTTAGTAGTCGAATTTGCATGCCTGTGGAATTGTAATACAGATTCGGACATTTTAAGCCGCTTTGGGATTCTAAACCAGGGTGGTATCAAATATTTAGCTGGTTGATTTCTATGCGTTTTTTTTTTCAAGTTGTAACTATTAGTGGGGGTGATGTATTGCTTTAATTGTTGGGATGGGAGTACTTTCAGTGAAAATAGGCTTTTCAGGGTGGCTGTGAAAACGATGGTGGCCTATACCCATAATGTTTTATGGGGCATTTTTTGGTGGCTTGATGTAACGGCGTGAATCACATTCGGTGCCGGTTATGTCGCAGGGTGGTTTTGCTTCAGTTAATATTAATAGCTTACTCCATTACAGACATTTACAAGCAAGTGCACATAGTGCGACGGTTTACTGTAATAAAAATTGCAATGCTGAGGACACTTTGTTTATGCATAGTGCATTGTATGCAGTATAATTATGCAAGTGTAGTGTATACGTGTAGTGTGAAAAAGCTTCGGGAAGACGTATTCTGAGTCTACGCTACCATGATCACGCTATAGAAGTGATACAAGCGTGAATGGTAGGAATACAAGTAATAATAATTTCAAAAATTCTGGGAAAGATGTACTACTCGGATGATGGACTTCCCAGTGAGAAAATTACGCCTTTTCCCCTAGAATTCTACTAACAAAATATTTTGTTCGTGCTGCAGAAAGTCACACAGGCTTTAACAGCTCCCCCTCTCTCAAAAAAAAGACAGGGACTGTAGTACAATTGCTTCTTTGGTCGTCAATGCAATGTGTTCAATATATACTGTAATCCTGCTTTCACCATTACAGCTGCTGTGAGTGAAGAGACTATATTTTCTGCGCTCTTAGTTCAAACTTCAGAAGGAGAACAGCAACTCCTAAACCAGAACTAATAACATCTGAGCTTCCAGAGCTGGAGCCAGACAACTCTGTGATCCGACGTGTTGCGTCTCCAATCTAGTGACGTCTTCTTTGACCTCCTTTATTTTATAAACACTGTGCAGGAAGTTCCATATCGACAATCAATACGCATTTAATTTTGCCTAAGTTAATATTAATTCATTTTCAACGTTTTCAAGTAACATGCACTTTTGGTCGCTGAAGAGCTTAGGATATTGATAAATCAAGAGGAAGAGGGGAGGTATAAGTGTATAGAGGACGGAAGGGGGAAAGGCATCAGAAATAAATGGCATGAATCTGGCAGGTGTATAATTATCATCAGTTTCTTGTTGGACATTCTATTTCCTTTTCATGCTGCCTTTTCTTGGATCCCCCTCCATTTCACCCCACATCCAATGTTCCACTTTTTCCTTCGCTTCATCTCATTTACGTGTCATTCTGTCGCGATTGTCAAGTTGTACGATGCGGTATCATGCAATCATATCAAAACAACTACTTTAATTGTAATTGACTACACTCACTGTCAGAAGAGAACTAATAATAACTACTTACATTGCTGGTGACAAACGACTTGTTTGGCTTAAGCTGTATGAAAAAGCTAATTGAACATAGTCTATGGATCTGTATGGCTCATTCTTTAACGATTAATTTGATGTCCCTCACAATCATAATCCTGAAAATCTGTCTAAACTTCGCGTTGATAGAATACACCGTTAATGATGTTTAGTACTTGTTAATTCAACCTAGCAAACAATAAGTCATTCGGCCTAATGATGTTGATGCAAGAACTCAGCAAACCATTCAACAGCTAAATAACTTCAAAGGCCGTACAAAATTAATGAAGTAAATTAGTGAGTGATAAACTGTGAGAGCAGTAGCAGTGATAAATGAAAATAAACCCATCACATCAAAGAGGATCCCCAACTAAGCCCCATGTTACATAGCAAATTCAGTGGGCGGATCCAAATGAAAAATCCCAACCAAATCAATCGCCCACCCTCTTAATCGGTGGCATTTCATTCCACCATATAGGCCCACCCCAAAAATAGTGCATCGATTGGATTTGCGGCAATGCAGGCTGAGAAATTGCGCCTATAGGAACCGGATGGCGAAAAAAAAACCCGAAAAGAAGTCGGGTTGGCGGAACCTTATCCGGAAAAAGCGGGACGGGGATAAATAAAGGAGATTGTGGGCGATCGGTTGGGAGGATTTTTCAGAGCAGAAAGGATGAAGAAGAGCTTCCTACCAACAAGGACTTGGGATTTCCCCTCTGGAGAACCGAAAAAAAGTGGACAGTTCAAAATTTAGAAAAAAAAATCGCACATTTCCGCTATTCTTCCCATTTCGCACGGGAAATGGTCCAATCGAAAACCAATGTCGGAATAGTTAGATAACTGAAAAAAAGGAGAACAATGATTGAGTCCATCGGTCAATTGGCACAAAAGGGGCTGGGTCCATGATATTCCTGAAAATGAAGGGTGTTGAGAGTGTATAGTTTCAAACGGTTTTGCCGCGGCTTGAAAGCGAACACGTCCAGCAAATTTGGGCAACCGTTTCCTGGTGGGCGATAAGTGCTGGCTGCTTGCCCGGAAAAGGTTTGGCAAGGCGAGATGAGCCCGGATACTGGCCCCGGACTAATCGAAACTGCTGGAACGACTTGGGACATGACCAAGGTTGCGCTAAATTCCCCTCGCCTGCCCCTCTCAATGTGACCCCCTAGGGGTCACACAGGCCTCTGATTTATATGGCTTCTAAACCTATACTCAACTGGCCGAAATTAATTGCTCCGGATCCAATAGATAAGGGGAGAAATGCCCAAAGTTGCTATGGCTGTTTACATTCCATGTTGGAGGGGTGGGTGCAACCGATTATCGATCAGAAGTGTCACAACTTAATTTTTTGATTATGATGCAACTGTAAATCTTGCTGGATAAGAGGTTGAAACTATTCAAAAGCCACAGGCAAAATTATTTAAATTATAATAATATTTTCAAAGGCATGTTGCATCCGTCTTACATTAAACCGTCAATACTTACTTATATATGAACTGTGCAATTTCATTAATCATCTTTATGACCAGGACCGCTTAGACGATATTGCTGCATTGCATTACACAATCTTACTCCATACACATCAAAACTCCCAATATTGGTGCAACGTGCATCACAATAAAACTGTTTACGACGCAGTGTCATAAAGTACGAGTGCACCAATATGTTCTACTCTGTAAAATTTCGTCAGAAGAATAAGCCCACGGCAAGAAAGCTTAGAGCGGGTGAATATGTCTCCGGTTGTGTGGAGAAATGTCCCTTCTGTGACGTCGGGTGTCATCGCGCTTCCATAGATTTTCTTGTCGGATATATAATAAAAAAGGCCAGGCGGTGCAGTTGCGGCATCGGTGATAAATGGTTCCGCATAGGCCTGACGAGGAAAAAAAACCGACATTTTTCGGCATTTAGGGAAGTATACACGGCTATGTTACTGTCTGACTCTCCCAAGCAACAGCTGGATAAGCAGGTGTCCTTTAAAATAGCCCTGCTTTAGTGATGAACCCTTGCATGTCGTACTATATTCCTTAATTTTCCTTCCGTTTTTTACCGCACAACCTCGGTGATTTCCTAACAGCCTGCAGAATAATTTCAGCAAGAAAACCCTGGCACTAATTCATCGTGCCACCCGTTAGGTCCTGCACCGTGCATTTAATGGTGCATAACTCTCCGCCGAAACTAGTCTAATTTGGCACATAACTTGGGAGGTGAGGCGTGAGAATTCGACGGCGGCCATTTTTCCTCTTAGAGCTAGGGGATCACGCGACCGCCAGGCGGCGTTGGCGTTTCGGCGGTTCCCCAGAAAACCAGCAGAGACGATGAATCAAGGGCGTTTTCGAAGGGGGGGTTTTATACCCTCATGCCATCCCCCTCTAACACCTATTTGGAACCGGGTTAAATGTTCCGTGAGAATTTGCTGCCAGGGGCCAATCTTACCAAGAGAGGAAGATTACTACGGCTACAACCCCGGGAGATAATGACTGCTTTTTCCGGTTGATGGCGATTCAGTTGCATCAAATGCACCCTCCGAAAGAAAGATAAGTGCTGAATAGCGAAGAGGCTCGGGGTGAGGAAAATCAGTAATGAAGCGGGTGATTTACTTCGCGCTTCATACAACATTCATGGAATGACTGCGCCACTCGAAAAATATTTTCGTCACAGATTTTCATGCTACACTCAAAGGCTTGCAATTTGACGCAAAAATATTCCTCTCGACGTCGCCGGGTATTGAAAATACCCGGCACGTCCCCAGGACTTTTAAAGCAGCCTGAAATGCATACCAACTACAATGTGGAACCAGACTGCAAGTTCTACATGTTTTGTGACTTATCATTATTTGAGTCATCCTCGATGTTCAACCGCTGTTTTCACCATGCCAACTTTTTAATGTGGCAAAAAATAGTAGGAGGCAGCCTAACGTGACTTGACGTGTTAAGTCACTTGTAACATATACATGTCAACGCTAGGCCTTACGTTTTAATTAGGACGTCCCATGAGACACACTACAAAATGCAGCGACATGCCCAGTGAGACAGGGTGTGGAAGGATTATTCGCACACATAATCTCATAATGTGTCCTGCACGGCACATTCGGCCGAGCCCAGCATAAATGTTCTCTCTGACATACTTATTACGTCCGCCACTATTTTTTGCGGTAACCCATGCAAGTCCGGCCTAGGGAAAAGGAAGGCCTAAGAGTCGATCCCACTCATTAATAGCAAATAGACAGCGGTGGACAAATGGCTTTGGCTTCCCGTCCCCCAAAGGACAGCTTTACAATGAGACCTATTTGGCATGAGAGGAATTTAATTGGATGAAACGATTGGCCAATCAGCTTAATGGCGGCGAGAATTGGGGCAAGCTACAAAGGAGGAAGGATTGGGACCCATTCGACTAGGCCTCACATCAAAAACCCTAACCGGGACAAACATTAAAGGGCGCCGCACGCTTTTTCCAGGGACGAACGGCTTCTTTTGACGGAATGTGACAAGGTCGGGAAAGGTAATTTTTTTACCCGTTTTTTTTTGTAACTTGGCGTCTGACGGAAGGCCCCAATGCTCACACCTTCTGTCACCTCCTTAACAATTCTTGAGGTGTGGGCAAACATGCCACTCACCTTCTTGGATAGCATATGAGAAGTACTGTAATGCAAAACTGAATAAATAAAAGCACGTCATAGCAAAAAATATAGTGTGTATTCAGAATCTTAAAAGCATACAGTAGCTCGATATTCTGCCAAAAGATTTCCTGTGTACAGTCACCGCTTCAGTATCTGCCCTTATATGGGAAAACAATAAGACGTTCAGTATATAGTCAGAAAAATATGAGCTGAAATAACCACAACCTCAATCTCGAGACTAATAGAGAGAAAGAACTGAGGTCAAGAGTGTCTCCCGCTGGCTTTTCATCAAAACTGGCCTAAAGTTGGCTCGGCAGACAATGTTTCAACTTTGGAGGACTTGCAGTTTTTTTGGGCTTCTTTTTGAGAATGAAAAGGGCAAACATAATAGACAATTTGAGGGCTTATTTACTTCCGGTTCACTTCAGAGATTCTGACACAAGTTTGTTGTTGTACATGGTCGGAATAAAAAGTGCTCACTTTCATCCCTACATCATCCATTCATTTCCGTCCCATTATTTACTGACAATTTTACACGCGGGAGTAATTAATGGCGTGCGCAGTGGTAGTAATATAGCCTTTTAACACGCTGATAACTCACATAATGAGGCGTGTTAATAACAGGGTTTGAAAAATTCATGACGGCCACGAATCGTATCAAAATGCGAATTTATGCAACCCCACAGTTCATATGTAAAAACTCAGCTTGCAGACTATATTATTGTAACTGTCACTTTTCCCAAATTTGGTCTAAAAATGGAAGAATATGTTGTTCCGAGCAGGCCCTGATTTTTTATTGCTGTAAATGTCACTTATTTTAGTACTTGCAGGCATTGTTTTAAGTACTGTATATAAATGATTTAAATAGGTCTCTGATGCTAAAATCTCAAACGTTTTTTAACAAATCTGCATCAGTTTCAGAAAAGAAAGCAACTTTTAAAATCCCCCTTTAAATTTCCTAAGGGGAATTCAAAAAAAAAACTTTTTCAATCCCCTTACTACAACATATTTTTTTGCTCAGTCCGTAATGCCATTTTTCGTAAGATGGTACATCTCAATCTCTTTATAATGACTTTTTTTTGTACTTTTCGGCTGATACTTATGGCAGAAATATTTTATATATAAAGCAACTTCAAAGTTTCTTGCAAAATTTTATTCCAACCGTGGTATTTCCTTACAGAATATAATTCCTCTCATTAAGGCACATACACACGCGAAGGATATACCACCCGCCATTCCTCCCGTGACTATGCAGATACCCTGAAAACCTGGGTGGAGTCGACATCTGCCAAGAAGACACCACGCGACGTATATACACCCCTCCAGGGCTATGGCTCCCACACTGTTGACACAAAATCCTCAACAAGAGTGATGCCAACAGCAAGGAATATTTTTGAGCAGAAAACCAGGTCGAGTGGTAATCTATCCATCTGTGGGGTGGGATAATACTTCTGCTCCTGGCAATGTGAGTGAATCACCGTTGCCAGCTCACGTTTAGCTCACCTTTTTTTTTTTTTCCTCAGGAGCAGCAGCGTGAATGGGTGCCTTCCCCTTTTCCCTCCCACAAGGGCTAAATCAAGCGTGGAGAACGGAACCGAATCCGGGCGGAAAGCGTCCGGGTTGCACTTTACGCTTGGAATCGCAGGAAACAGTCCACAAGAGGAAACGCGTAGGGAATTCAACTCCAGAGGATCTTTTCCACACCAGAAAACGCTTTATCGAGACGAAGGAAGTGGGAATCATCACTTGGGGAGGGCTTCACAAATTTCTTGCCATGTTCTCAATCCGGATGTGGAGAGACGGTGGGTTACCTACTAGAATTCTGCTAATGAATCTTCATGGAAACTCTTTGACTTGAGAAGGAAGAAAATCTGATTCCGCTCCAGTTACGGACCTCATCGTCACGTCGATCGATTATTGTTCGTAATATTTCCGCTTGGCATTAGGCACAATACTTCATTTTATAATGCGATGTAATTAAAAGATAGGGCCTATCGAGGTTGTCGTAGGCGAGAGGTGATGAAGTGAAGTAAAGAGATGCTTAAAGACAATTTTCGTAATTTATCAATAGCGATTTTAGGAAGTACTCGTTCCCATATAATCTGGTTTCACGTGTCACTCTTTATGGCCTTGTGACTAATGTGTATGAGGATTTATAATCTGATTGGGGGAGGGGGCTTCCCTGTAGGAGGCCCTAGCCAAATTACTATTTTTTGATATTTTCTGTTCTTGCCGGCTGGATTTAAAATTTCATGTGCGTGTGACACGAAGTTGGTAAGTGTGGGCTTATTTTTGAGGTCATATTGGAATAACATCGTTCTTGAGGTGCTAGTCTTTCTACTAAGAATATTTAGGTTAAGACGACACCACACAAGACAGTCGCGCGTGATTAATGAAGGGTCCAAATGAAAGCTTGTCCATTGCCTTTACTCTTGTGGAGAGAGGTGTATTTTCATCACCAATGTATCAGTACCAGCAGCAGAGATAGAGGAGTGCAATATTATTTTATATGCATACATATAGACTGCATAATTATCGTACGCAATATTTAATGCGTATGATTTCGCCTATACTATACAGCAAGGCATTACTTTTTTGAATGCAATATTTGTCAGGTCCAGTGAACAGAAGTAGAAATATCTAGTGGGCCTATACTTTCCATTGTTTTCCTGAAATCTTGTAATGTACAGGGGAAAGTATTCATATTGTGAATTCAGTTAGCCTTCAAGTAATTTTGAACTTACTGTAGGAGCCTACTACACGCAATTCCTACGAAACAGCACGGGACCTGTTTTTTTAAATATTTTGCTCCGGTTCACCGCGGTAAACTTTGCAAACAGAAGGGACGCAATTTGATTTCATTTTTTTTTCAAAAGGTGCGGATTAAGTCCGGAGAGACAGATTTTTGCCACATCTGTTGACTGTTGCCTAGGACATCTGCTAAAAGCTAACTTTGGACGAAATCAAAAGGAGCACCCATGCACATTCAATGCAATAAGCCTATCTTAGGTGTTAGAACCATGACACGTACAGAACCAACTCTGAGGAGCATCGTCGGCTCGTCGCTCCTAGCATCCAACAAGGCATGACAATCAATTGTAAACAAGTGACGCCCAACTCCGTATTGACCCACCGCATTACATCCGAATGGCCAGACCAGGAAGTGCAACCAATGGCCCTATATCACCCCCAGCAAGCACTTAGATGCAAGATGAAACTTGTCTGCATACGAATCGAAATGTCCTGACGGAAGAGGTGGCAACAATGCAGCAGGGAAGCCATCCGGTCCCCCTCCGCCCTCCTCTTTTGAATGATTGTTCCCGGATCCATCCATCCATCCGGACAACATCTGAAAGGGGGGAAACCGGTCCTTCTCTTTTCCCCCTATGCTGAACACCCCATGGCCCCCTCATGGTCACCCTTTCTGCATCCGTATCATGGCCCACCCCGGATCACGTATATGACATCAACACTGCAAATTTAAGCCGGTCTACAACGCGTGTCGCCACAGAAAAAAAGAAAATGGAGCCAGGATATGAAAAGCTCTGGGATCACGTTCCTCTTTTGTTTGACTCTGTTTCAAAGCGTTGTAATAACAAATGACAAAATAATGACCAGGAACGTTTAAAAACGCCATGTTTTTTGTCATTACTGTGGGGCGAATTATCCAAATGGACAATGGTGTCACATCCTGATGTAAAATGACTGACCGAATTGAAACCAGTGTCATATTGGCGGCCCACTTTATATTCGTTTCATGACAGCCCCTCGAAATCCCACTGGAAAAGAAGAAATCAGCGACCACTTGATTAATCAAATTCCCATATGTCATTAGGCAACCCTCCCATATATCCAAAATAGTGTTCTCAGCGTGATGGAAAAGTGTGTTTGGTAAAAGAAAAAATATATTGGGGATGGGTAGGGCGGCACCCAACCCAGTGGGATTCAATTGAGCAACTGTTTGCCCAACAGAATCCATAACAAGCTCTGATGAAGTTGAATCAATGCTAAAATGCTCGAGTCCCATTTGGAATTCGCGCGTACAAAGTGTGACAAGTGGGCAAAAATATGAAACAAATCAGCCGGACAAAAAACGCGGCCTGGCTCAACCACTCATTACCAATCATAATATTTAGCTGACTACTAATTCTGGGTCCAGGCCGATTATTGGCATAAAAAGGAGTGGAAAAATAGTGGGGCAGTGGATTGCAAACACCACTGTGATTAGCTGCCGGAATTATGTACCGTTTTGACGGATTTGATATCGGAGGACTTTCTTTCAGCGCCGTGTGTTTTGGTAGTAAAGTTGTGGGCATATACTGATCAATTACGTTTTTTTTTCGGCATTTTTTTCATCCTTCATATTATCGGGCTCTCTGCAGTAAAATCGTCGGGCACACAATGCCGCCCGACAATATTATTATGGGTATATTGCACCAATAACGTGATACCTGGCCGAGATGTCTGGCTGATTATTTGCACGCCAACTTTAAATCTCGCAGCGGCTGGAAATATGAAGAAAATTGATTGGAACGTGACGACGTCGAAAATGCGCTTGATATGTTATTTTCGCGGAATTTCATACACCAGGCTGCTCCGTGATGGAATCGTTTGCAGTGTCGAATATATAGACGAATCGTAGCTTCAAGGTATAATATTAAGTTACAGTAATATTCGACACAGCTCATTGCTTGTGAAATGTGCATAGTGTCTAATCTTTAGAGTTAGTTTCTTGACATGTACGGTATGCCTGCGTGTAAGGTTTCGGCGTTGACAGTCAAAGCACGGGCGTGATATGCAATCGTGTTACTTATTATAGGAATCCAAATGACACGATTTTACTGACCAAGACATCTTGTCCGTGCCTTTATTGTGTGCGTAGGTGACATTTCTGCCGATCGCATGTAAGCTAAATTATGAAAGGTAGAGTATATACCCTTTAGGCCTGCCTTGTAGAGCAGTGCCTGATATACGGGTACGCCATGTACAGTATACCTTGTTAAATGAAGCGTTAATATTATTTCGAGCGTTATTTAAAATTTCTGTAGGTTGTACTTTGGCCCACAGTATGCAAAAAATTGTTGCTTTATATCCTGTATACACGGCCAGTAGATATCGGCTTTATGGATACAACAGACAGTCTACATTAATTTGCCCTACTACTATATATTTCACCACTCGTGGTAAGCGGTTATTGGTAGTTTCTGTCGTTACAATCTGCAGTATCAGATTACATGGGTTTAGCGGATGACTTAAACGGAACAAAGGTGTCCGATGGTCACAGGCTCTATGGGTGATGCTTGGGCCATCCGCCTTCACTGTTGCGAGTTCGATTCTCAGCAGAGGATTTTCCATATGCACGGGTGAGTTTTAGGGGATTTGTCCTGCTACTTTATTGTGCAGGTTTTACTGGGATTCTCCCGTTTCCTGATACTCCCTAAAACCCCAGTGAATAAGCTCAGCATGAGGGCTCGCAAGGGGTCGGGGAAAAAACCAAAATGTTTAGGTTCCAAAATTAGGATTAGGTGCAATGTTGCTTCTACAATACTGATCGGGGCGGTGTCGCATTATTATTATTATTATTATTATTATTATTATTATTATTATTATTATTATTATTATATCCGCCCCAGTCCTTAACGAATAATAATAATAATATGTAATTAAAAACTTCTTTTGTTGCAGTGAAATAGCTCATTGCCTTCTCATAGGCTATGTACGACACGCTGAGATTGGAAAAGGTAAAACAATCTTGGGAAATAATTACATTTGGAGCATCCAGCCCTCCTTTTGCAGGATTGCAAAAGTGTCAAACTCCATTTACCTCCCAGCGAGTGCAAAAGACGCCGCAACTCTGCGGGATCCCAATTGGGGTCGGAGTAGAATGGCATTGCCCCTGGCGATCCATTACTGCATGCCAAAGGGTCAAATGGCCCTTGGGGCTTCCTGCCCCGGGGCGACCGGCGCCAACTTCCCAGCCGCGACCCACCAATCAAGTGAGTCCAATTTGTTGCTGCCGGGAATTAAAACCCGCCCCATTACTAATGGCAGTGCTTGTCCCCAAGAACTCTGCCTGATAATTGTCTTCCGATTGGTTACCGGAACGCTGCTTAACCCACGCCATTTGTTGGAGACGACAGCGACAAGCCTAACGAGCGGTGGCGTTCCCGAATTATAGGCCGAGCCCGCCGCCACGCCACGTTAAAACCAGTCCATGGCCGTGGACTTCGCATTGTTAGGTAGTAATCTGGCATTTCCTCAATGCAATGTGTATGACCACAGTGCATCCTGCATCCTGGCCTGTAGTGCAACTGCACCGTATCATAATTGTTAAATAATAATATTCAGATTATGTAACTTCTGTAACCATTTACAGAGCTTCAATATTTTAATGGCAATGTATTTATAATTATGTCATTGACAGTCGAAATTTTTAAAAATTACTTTCTCCAACATGAGAGTGTGTTCTCAGATAAGTTAATACTGCATTAGAGGCAGCGAGTATTCTCTAATAGGTGCGCTTACGTCCCTCGTAGCACTTTAGTGATGTTGGTTTTAAATTTACCTTACCAGTAGGGTAGTGTGCTCGCAGACTAGCATGGCTAACGTAGCTCAAGTAGCCTTTATCTCACGCGTTAAAGTAGGCTCATATTCACACGGCATTATCATGCTTAACGTGCAAACGTAATGCACACTATACTGTACCTCCACTAAATTTTAAAATGTCAGTTTCTATTCATGAACTTGCATAATGCATCCTTTTTTAAATAACTCATACCACTCGGGTTCTTTATCATGCGATTTTAAAATAGCAACTACGCTCAACGTAAATTTGTTCTGTACCTGCACAGCAAAAGATCCAAACGCCGCAATGCACGTCACTTTTTTTTGTTTATGCAACCTAGTTTATGATCAGCTCATTACCTCCAACTTCTCCCATGTAATTACTCCAGTTACGCTGCAAATGGTAGCATTTTGGAAAGGTGGTAACACAGTGTAACCTTCAATTTCGCGACCCTCCAAGAGCTAGAGCCGTCCCTTTTTTTTATCAGGCTGCAGGCGAGCCCGCGTTTTCAACTTTTACATATTCATTACTGACCATTAATCACTAAAAAGCCCAATTAGTGGCCTGGCCCGCGGTAATTACCAAGTTTAGCCTCCTACACACTTGCTGCCTCGATAATCTTTGTATGAAGTTGTTGAGAAAATAACGGTGCATTATTGCAGCTCCATGGCCTGGCGAGTGACGCCCAAATGATACCTCTCACTTTGATGCAATCGAGTTGGATGCAACTTTGGTGTCAAAAGCATGATCAACTAAAACGCCCCTCCCGCATTCATCTCCCCCTCTCTTAGTCATTAGCAGCGTGATTATGTTTCTGATTGGACCACCCCTATCCGAACAATTTCCTGCAGATGCGCCCTCTCTCAAAGGGATCTCTACACTCCAAACTATGGCCCCCAGAATTGTTCTTGTAACCGGGAGTTAATCAGGCCATTTTGTGCCTCCTTCCTGTCCTTCTACTGCTGCATCAGTGGAGCAGGCTCATTCCACCGTGGAGGAATACAAGAGCAAGGCGTGGGTACCCTCTGCACTTGTATTGATAAGCGGTCTACGAACCATGTCGGTCATGGTCAAAGTCACTTCAAATTATCCGTCATGGTTTGGATTCACACTTTGATCGGGCTGTTATTAAGCCACCAAATTATACCGCTGGGAAGTGAAGCGGTGTGAGTTTTGGCTTTATAGTTAGAGTTACAATCAGCATATGCGTGGGAGGTGCCATATGCACTGGTGGTAAGTAAGCAACAATCAAACTGAGCTCTGTACCTCGCAGTCAACTATGCGAAACTATGCACGAAACGTGTTCCTAATATGCATACTCCGCTGTCACTTGCACAGAGAATATTTAACAAGCATTATAACACCGCCTGAATTATTCATTTTAAAAATGTGCCCTATTTTTGTAGCACTGTAGAACAAAGCACCTCCCTTTACAGATGATAACCAGCAGGTCTGTCAAAAAAAATGCAGCTATCCAGTAAATGATTACAATATCCCCAAACGAACCGGCTGGTTTTAACCCTCCGTATACCATGCAGCAGGGCAGGTCAGAATGAAACAATACTGACCATCCCCAATGAAATATGTAGTGAGCCAACTCCCAGAGCCGACATTGTGCAAGCACCAGAGCAGTATTATCGGTAGTTCCAAGTTGCGCCTAATTTGGGCTAATATTTCCCCGAGTTTGTGCCCATGAAAGGAGCCTAATCCAATAGACGTGGGGTAGGTCCGTCGGAGTTGAGTCCACCTCACCTACCCCACCCTCGCATGCAAGTGCATGAGAATGTGTGCCGCAGTTACACCTGTGAGCTTTCAAGCGGTGCTGCAATGGATCGAGCTCTCCAGGGTCCCATTTGGGCCCCGGGTTTTAGGAGCCCCCAATCTCTCACTAGCGCTGCTATCACAGCGAATAGGAGGTGGAAAAAGAGGCTCCCAGCCCTTCATTTAAGGCTTCACAATCTCCGCCTTAAATAATCGCCCCTTCCCCGGTTCCTAACCGGAAAGTCGAATCCTGCACCATGAAATTACGTCGGGGCCTGCAATTCCAAGAGTGTGCCGATCTGTCGGGTGTCAAATGGGGAGAGTTTGACCCGCCGGGGTAATCGGGACAGCTTTTCCTGGGAAGCCGGGTGGGTGGGTCCCACACGCCTTCTTTTTGGGGACGGACGTGTGATGTATGCCAGCTGGATAAGGCTTTTTTTGTCATGGCTGATGTTGGACCCTATACTATATTCATGTAATACTGTCACCTAATATTCATACTTCTGATGGAAAATTATTGACTAGAAAATGGTGTAGTTATCCTGGAAGTTAGCTAACCTATACCTCTTGCCTCCTGTATTAATATTAGGGGCTGACTATTGTTCTCATTGTCAATGAATAGCCTACACTCGAATTTATTTCCAAGAAACAAAAGGTGTCTGAAAGAACTAATGTAATATTAAATGGTATGGTGTGCATTTGTACTGCCAAATATTTACTTAACGGGAGGTAGTAGGAGAATGTCTATCATTGTGTGTATGGTTAATCAATCGATTCTCTATTATTCCGGTGTGCTTTTGGCTAGTAAAGGTTTCCTTCCAGGTAGTCCACATGTTTGAGGCTTGAGGCTGCAATATGCAGCGAAACAAGTATTGTGTTCAGATTCTCGTTTATATGAAGGTATAATGGGGTTACAAGTAGTATAGGCCCAAGTATTTTAAAAAAGCCGGCACTGGAAATGTCATTATTAAAATTCGTATGAAAATGAAAACGAGGGTGGTAATTGACAGTTATTGTTATTAGCTTTTCCCCTATTGTATTGCCATCACGTCACATAGTAGCCGAACCTGCTCAAAAATTCAACCCTATTATTTGTCAGGTGCTTTCAAAGCCGATTGTCCTTCACCCCTCACTCCACACTTTTGTCCCACTGCAGGCTCTGTTAGGTTAGGTTATGAGAGAATAGCATAATAGAAAGGTTGCACATCTGCCTCTTTTTTGTTCTGCCATATACATAATATCGCATCTTGCCCTCACTTTAATATATTCTAGGTCGTGACATCATGTCGTAACTAGAACCATTCGTTTTGAAGCCATTTCAGACCCTTTTAGACTGCCGTCCCATATAACTCTTTAAATTGCGTTAACTTCTCCCAAGTTGACACTACATTTCCCCAACTTTAGGCCAAAATAGTCTCGCGGGCGACCAAAAATGGCGCCGAATCATGGAACTGGCAACGGACGTGACTAATTAATTCTGAGTCGAGTTTGACTCTAAGCAGATCCTTCCCTAAAATGAACGTGCCAGCCTTTCACCCTTGGAGAATTTGCAGTAAGCTGTGGTTCCTAACAAGCGGCACGCGGCAGATTGTGTGCCCTCTTCTACTCTGGGCCCCCTACTTCTAGACAGCTGCTAACCCTCTTTTTTCTGCTTTTACTCTGTATAGAAGGGGGGGTGAGTAAGGACCTCTTCTATTCAGACCTCCATACACAGAACCTTCACTAATCTTATTGCAAAACAATGAATATGACTCATGAGGAACCCCATTGTGCCAGGGTTAAATTAAGCAGAGTGCACTCACCTGTATCTAGAGGCGTGGCCAAAAACTCCTTATCGTTGTCTTCTGCCAGTTTTTTTTTTTTTTGCACTTAATGCATTTGTCACTGTATATGCGGCATTGTCCTGATATTAAATTGCGATCCGGGATAGTGTCCAACCGCGTGATTTTAATAATATGGTGGTCCTGAGATGGTGCAATGTTTATCCGGAGCAGTCCCGGACGGAATGGTAAAGAGATCCAGTCCCAACCGGAGCGGTCGCGATCCCGACCCGGTGTGATCTACAGACTCAACTTGGCCGCCGGGCTTTCCGGAGCGTGGTTGGGGGAAGGGGCATGGAGTGGGGGGTATAAGAGAGAAAGGTTTGGGTGTGGGTCGGTAGGGGGAAACACTGGTTGGGTCGGGTGGTGCCCGGGAGGGGGATGCGCCACCCACGTTGCTCTGATTGATAACCGAGGAGTTGGCTCTATTTCATATCGGGATGGAAGATGCAGCAGGTCAGAGACATCGGGGTTCTTAGGGGAATGATGAGAAATGGGGAGGGAATCGTTCGAGAGTTCTACTGATCGATTGGTACATTTTTAAGCGATTTTTAAAGGTACACTGGTGCTTTAAAATGTGTGAAGTAGGATTGCGAAAATAATAACAAATATGTAATCTGCTGAAGTTAAGGGGAGATGGGAAGGTTCACAACGAACTTAGGTAGTTTTCGAGTCATTTCGAAATGTCAGATATTTTCTCATGGTCCTGGGGAGAGAATGGGGCAAGGAATGGAGGCAGTTCTGCACGGTCACGTCGGTACAAAGGCTGAAAAAGACCGGACTAAGCAAAGGTGAGGGGAACTGGATTTGAAGTCCGGAACTCCCGCTTGGCTGGCATTGAT
This sequence comes from Catajapyx aquilonaris, assembly GCA_000934665.2. Taxonomy (NCBI): domain Eukaryota; kingdom Metazoa; phylum Arthropoda; class Diplura; order Dicellurata; family Japygidae; genus Catajapyx; species Catajapyx aquilonaris. The sequence continues at coordinate 14,449 of KZ538044.1, read as the reverse complement.
AGAACATCGTGCCGCATCTATGCCGCATATTATCGACAATGTTAGGCCTATATTGAAAATATTTTTATCTGTGGATGTAAATGAGAATATGCACATAAGCCATATGCAGACTAAACTGTGAAGTCATTATTTGCACTTCAGTTTGAGTATCTGCATATTACATAGACTACTTACTATGCAGCACGTGTGGATCAAGCGATCTAACACCAATTATAGTCCGACATTAAAATAATAATCGTAACCAGATAACTAGTAATGAAGTGATTTTAATTAGTTTTATCAACTCTCAATCAGGTACGTGACAAGTATGGGCAGTATGAATGAAAACTTGAAACAAAAATGTTGGACTGAGCAAATTTCTTTCAGTCGGTTTTCAAAAATATATGTCATTCTGTCGCTTTTCCTCTCTTGATATTCAGTGGGAATCGCACTTCATTTCTCTCAGGTTTCGGTAAAGCTGGTGATTACGGTATAACCAATGCATACATGTATGGGCAGATTTCTTAAAGATAGACTGTTGGCTGACAATATACGTACATGTGCATGCACACCTGACATCTCTAAAACTGTTATTCCCATATAAAAATAATCATTCCTCAACTAACTAAGTATGCCTGTGGAATAAATATAGGCACAAATGCATACAATAGTTTATGAAATAAATACCGGTATATGCTACTAGTAGCTGACCCGTTGTCAAATTTTGGCAACACTGCCTGGCCCATTCTCCCCTACTTGGACGTAGGCTAATACATGTCAATTCTGTATTATGATGGCATCCTGTTCAGAGTCGCAGAAAAGGATAACAGTTATGTGCCGAAATTTTTTAGTAAAAGTCTTCATATGGCATATAGCCGCCTTTTGAGATAGTCTGATCATCTATGTAGCATAAAAAATAATAGGTTGCTATATTCATCTCCTTCTAGATGTGTGACCGCCCCTTGCCCTAGCTACTGAGTGCAGCATGGATGGACTGCTTCTTATGAAAGTGCGGCATCATACTGCATTATGTGTTTGTCATACGGTCAGGGGCGGATCCAGACTTTCGATTGGGGGGGGGGGGTCATGNCCCCCCCCCCCTTGGATCCGCCCCTGCATACGGTACCTTGAATTTTACTTATTCTGATCGTCTTACATCCGGTTTCCATTTGTGGATTATAGGAGCAACGTATGAAATTGAATTATGAATAGAATGTAGAATAAAAATATAAAATAAAAATGAAACTGCAGCGAGACTATACTTGCTCAAAACGCAAAATAAAAATACATAATTGAAGAAAATAATGTCTAAGATAATTATGTAAATGGGACGTACAAAAGATATGAACCTTTTGAATTAATAACTACTTGTACTTGTAAATGTATTTGACAGATGTGACGCTTGGTTCAAACGAAGGTTAAAAACATGCAAGGATTATGTGCTTTCGTACTGTTTTCCAAGGTTACAGTGCTATCTGTGATCTCTTATAAATATTTTGAGGAATGAAAATAATGTTATAATCCAGAAAACATTGCCAAAAACGCGACATGCTGCCTGTAACTGACCTTATCTTCTTCAGACTGCAAGTTATCAATTACGGAAATTTATTTTTTCCTTTATTAGGATGTAGCGATTGTAGCCTATACGGTACTATTTTCTCTGTAGTGTACTTCTGTCGTCTAAAACGAAAATAAGAATATTTCCGACACGGCATATTTTCACGGAATGGATTTGAATGGCTAGTGAGGTATACGTGTGACGTTATCAAAGCTATCAGAACTCAAAATTCTCACTTTCTGAATTCATGGCACTTTGCTCAAATGCACCATATTTAAAACCTAAAATTCAGAGAGATCAGAGTCACATACTTATTTTGAGATAGGGGAATTTGAAGTATTAAGATTGCATAATCCTTTGTGGGATGATCTTTTCCCAATTGTAACTGTTGTAGCAGAAAATACTTTAAAAGACGATTCGTGGACTATACGTTACACAAATATATTTCTTTACTAGATTTTCACCAAAATATCACTTTCACCTTCATATGATTACATCAGAGTTCTGATCATTCTGCATTTCATGTTAATATTTTATCCAAACTGGCATTAATTATATTGCTTACTAATATCTTGCACCTTGGCGAGTATTTTTCTAAATACCCTTTCGCCTCCGTCAGCCTTACAATAATTTGCATTAGCGGTTTTCTTATGTGTATGTGTATCTTAATTGATTGTGGGATGTCATTACCTTGTATCTTGTAGAATGCATTAAGCTCTGCACTTTGTATCCTAAAGAATGATAATGTTCATCATGCAAACGTTACGCAATGATTCGTGATTTTTAATCCGCTTTGGTACGAACTGCACGTCATTCTGATCCTCCTTCTGATCACGTGCAACATAAAATGATGCAAAAATAAGACTTGTTACTTTGTTGGAGGAGGTAGAAAGGTGATGTTCGAAATTTACTATTTTATTTTGAAATAAACTTTGCCAATAACTTAAAACTGACTCAGTTTTTCCCCATACTTTGTGATGCGCAAAATTACTTGAAGGTAAAGTAATGCTGCGACATATCTTCTCTGGAAGGGACGGAAATGCTATAGGATGAACATACCTTTACTGCAATAATTGATGACACATAATAAACATTATTTCAGAACAAACGTATCACAAGATTGTCAACATTGTTAACTATTATTGTAGGCTACGTATATGGTATATTACGTAAAGTGCATTTCATTCCCTATACAATCATGTAAAACTGTGCTGATGCAATCATGCTCATCAGAAGAATCAGCATTGGAGCTGTACATTTTTGTAGGGCATATACGAGTAAAGCGAAAATAATACTTCCTTTAAAATATTTTAGGTTGAAACTTATACCTGTTGCATATGCCGTCGCAAAATGATGTTTGATTTTGTGAGTACTCATTCAACTTCTAATCACTGTAATAATTAGCAACTTATTGAATTATTTTTTAACGTAAATCTCGTGATCAGGTATATGTTCACCATGCACTGATCAAAGTGATTTTACTTATAAAAAGCGTATACAAAAAGTTTCTAATCCTGACATTCTGTTTTCGACTCACTGATTGGGTTTTTACAGCACTGTCTGCTTTCATGATGGCAATGTCCTTTACTTTTTTTAAAACTGTGTGCCCCATGAAATAAAGGTTTTTTATAGGCCAATCTGTATAGACATAGGCTGATAAGCTGATTTCTCATAGACTATACCTGTCCAGCATTGCTATTATACAATGTTCATGTCCCCTAATCCACCCCGTCATGTTTACTACGTACTGTACAGTACATTATGCTAACATTCATTTGTGAAGACTACATTATTTCTAACAGTGAATCCAAATCTAGGGGTCTCGGCCCAAACAATGGTCACATGTACATTTCCTGAGATTGCAAGTGTCAGGGGGAAATGTGGATTAAAACAGGCAATTGAACCACCAGCTAGTTATTTTCTACTGCTTAGAAATTCATTGCAAAATAATAAAGCATGAACTTACCGTATACGAGTTACCGTACATACGCTGCTTTGGACACCTGTGCAAAAGCATACAATAATAAACTTATCGCAATTATTAAAGATATGTATGTGGATGAATAAAACACTGTGATTCATTGGCTGCATAAAAGAGATGGACATAGTTACTGATCTCATCATGCATATACACACATCACTTGACAATAACCTTGGTTCATTCTACGCGAATGATCACTTTTACTGACTCATAACGCATATTATTGTTTTACCAAGTCAAGCGTAAAATTATGAGTATGTGAATTGAATATGCAATCGAGGAAACGATAACGACGGAACCTCACCCCTACGACATTTGTATCTAAAAATATCGCCGAAGTTGTTTATCAACATGTTCTGAAAGAGGTGTTTAAGTTATACATTTAAAACAAGTCAATCCTACCTATTTGAATTAATATGCTCAGAACTTGCACTATTTTTTTACTTACTGCTTTTATAACATTGTGGGCTGGGGGAGGGGAGAGAGAAAAAATAACATCTTAGTACTTTAGATGTCTAGTACATATCAAACAGACGATAACAAATTCACTTTATTGGTCAGGTTCAAGTTCTCAATGAACCATACTACTTCATTACGATAACCGAAGTGTCAAAGACATGCAGATTACAACTGGAACAGGATGAGATGCTGCACACGGCCCTTCCCTCCCTCTGGTATAAATGGTCCGGACAGGTTCTCAATCTTCGCTGCGGCAACAAGTCCAAGTAGCCCCTCAATAACTCTCGAGTTGTTGACTTTTAGGCGAATATGAAAGTGACAGTTGCGTTTCTTGCCCTCCTGGTCGGAGTGGCCGTCGGACAGTGGGCCCGTCCCATCGGTAGGTGTCCTCACTAATTTATTTCTAGCGGCCAAACCATGCATTGTTCACTATGATGGTTAACTATGTTCCACAGCCGACCAGGACTTCCTGGACAGGCAACATGCCATCTACAAGCTTCTGACCAGACCCCAGCAGGCCATCCAGGACGCAGAGCTGAGGGAGATCGCCGACACTTACAACCCCACCCGTTACTCCAGCTATTACAATGTAAGTTACAATTCTCGATGTAAATTCTCGATGGACAATGTAAATTACAATGTACATGAACTGTCATTATATTCAATATTTAAATACTTAACATCATCCGTCACTTCTTTATGCTTGTCTACTGCTGGATGGCTGTTTACACTGCCATATGACTGTAGAAGTTCAAATTAAAGTTAATTATTATTTGTCCTTGATTAAGCTTTCTGGTCCGAATGTAACTTTCATTTTTTGAATGTGCATCGATGGCTTTTGGCATGTAGGTACCTGAGCAGCGTATCCAGCAGTACGTGCAGCAGGTGGAACAGGGCCAGATTCTCCGCCGGGGCGTTGCCTTCAACGTCTTGGAGGAATCCCACCGTCGGGAGATGGTGACCCTCTTCCAGATGTTGCACCAGGCCAAGGACTGGGAGACCTTCCACAAGACTGCCGCCTGGGCCCGACAGCGTGTGAACGAGTACATGTTCGTGTACGCGTACACCACCGCACTGCTGCACCGCGCTGACTCTCAGGATTTCAAGATCCCTCCGACCTACGAGGTCCTTCCTGGAAACTACTTCGGTCCTGAGGCCCTTAGTCAGGCTTACGGTGCTGCTGGAGCAGGACAGGTGAGCTCAGTAACTCTCAGTAACTCAATTGGTTATTTCAGTAACTATTTTTGCACCCTGAAAGTATTGGTTCCTTCTCATTATTTTGATCAATGATGAGTGTTACATTTAATATTTTTGTGCAGGTTAAAAAATATATAAGACGTTAGCACTGATGATTAGAAGTTCAAATTGCAGAAATAAAGTGAACTTAATTACTTAAAATGCGTTGCTCAACTAACGCATTTAATATGAATCATTTGAGATTTTAATAAGTATAACTTTGGAAAATTGTCCGCAATTAAGTTAATAACAACGAAACGGTTTTACTTCTAGAACGGAGTGGTGGTCCCCACCTCTTTCGCCTACAAGTACTACAACCCCGAGCAGCGCTTTGTCGCTTACCATTCCGACGACGTTGGCTTGGGTCAGCTCCACGACATCTTCCACAAGCAGTTCCCCTTCTGGAATTGCCAGAGCCAGGAGCGCCAAGGAGAGCTCTTCTACCACTTCATCCAGCAGACCCTCGCCCGTTACAACCAGGCCCGCCTGAGCAGCAACCTGCCCTTCGTCCAGAGCTTCGGATACGACCCCCGCGACTTTTCCTCCATCGGACAGAGCTATTCCACTGGATACTATTCTCAGAATCAGGGTTTTACTACCCCCATTGAAAAGTTGGAGCTTCTGCAGCAACTGCAGCAGCAACAGGGGCTGGAGACTGATATCGAGAAGGAGCAGCTTCTGGAGCGCCTGCAGCAGGAGGGTATCATCAATACCATCGAGAAGGAAGAGCTCAGGCAGCAGATAAACCAGCAGCGTGGATCCCTGTACACAATCGAGAAGCTTGCCTATCTCCAGAAACTGCAGCAGGAAGGAAAGATCAGCTCAATCGAGAAGGAGGAAGCACAGCAGCAGTACCAGCAGCAGCTTGATCAGCAGCAGGATATTGATGGCTCCGTCCAGAAGGAACAGATCGTGCGTAAGGTTCTCCAGCAGCAGGGTGCCATAAGCCCCATAGCCAAGGTCGAGGTCCTGGGGCGTCTTCAGCAGCAGGGTGCAATCAACTCCATCGAGAAGAACGAACTTCTGCAGCAGGTCCAGAGCCAAGAGCAGGAGAGGCAACAGGGCTACGTCAGCCCTGTGGACCAGGAACAGCTCCTCCAGCAGCTGCAGCGTCAGGGTGTCATTGGACCCGTCGAGAAGGCTCAGATCCAGCAACAGCTCCAGCTCCAGCAGCAAGGACTGAATGGCTACTTTTCTGCCTCTGACAATGACAACCGCCGGAAGCAACAACAGGCTTACTACACCATCCAGAAACTCGCCTACCTGCAGAAGCTTCAGGAGGAAGGTGTGATTGGCTCCAACCAGAAGGAAGAAGTCCAGCAGCAGTACCAGCAGCAGCTTGATCAGCAGCAGCAGCAGCAGGGTTTTGGTGGTTCCATCCAGAAGGAACAGATCGTGCGCAAGGTTCTGCGACAGCAGGGTGCCATCAACCCCATTGCCAAGGCAGAGGTCCTGGAGCGCCTCCAGCAGCAGGGTGCAATCAACTCCGTCGAGAAGGCCTCTCTTCTCCAGCAGGTCCAGGGCCAGGAACAGGAAAGGGAGCAGCAGGGATACGCCAGCCCCGTTGATCAGGCCCAGATACTGCAGCAGCTGGAGCGTCAGGGTGTCATTGGCCCCGTCGAGAAGACTGAGATCCAGCAGCAGCTCCAGCAACAGCAGCAGCAAGGATATGGCAGCTACAATGGCTACTACCGTTACACCACCGAAGGAGAGGTACCACAGCAGCAGGCTTACTACACCATCCAGAAACTCGCCTACCTGCAAAAGCTTCAGCAGAAAGGTGTGATTGGCTCCTTCCAGAAAGAGGAAGTCCAGCAGCAGTACCAGCAACAACTTCAGGATCAGCTTCGACAGCAGGGTGTTGGCAGCTTCGTCCAGAAGGAACAGATTGTGAGCAAGGTCGTGCAGCAGCAGGGTGCCATCAGCCCCAAAGCCAAGGCTGAGGTTGTGGAACGTCTCCAGCAACAGGGTGCCATCTCTCGTGTCGAGGAGGTCCAACTTCTCCAGAAGGTCCAGAGTCAGGAACAGGAAAGAGAGCAGCAGGGATATGTCAGCCCCGTTGATCAGGCCCAGATTCTGCAGCAGCTCGAGCGCCAGAGTCTCATCGGATCCGTCGAAAAAGTTCAGATTCAGCAGCAGCTCCAGCAGCAGCAGAGACCGAAAGGATTCTTCTTCCCTTCCTCTGGCAATGAGGAGCGCTTTCAGCAGACATACCAGCAGCAGCAGCAGGTTTTCTACACCATCCAGAAACTCGCCTACCTGCAGAAGCTTCAGCGGGAAGGTGTAATTGGTCCCGTCCAGAAGGAGAAAGCCCAGCAGCAGTACCAGCAGCAGCTTGATCAGCAGCAGCAGCAGCAGGGTTTGGGTGACTCCGTTGAGAAGGAACAGATCGTGAGCAAGGTAGTGCAGCAGCAGGGTGCCATCAGCCCGGTCGCCAAGATTCAGGTTCTGGAACGTCTTCAGCAGCAGGGTGCCATCAACCCTGCTGAGAAGGCAGCTCTTCTGCAGCAGGTCCAGCGCCAGGAGCAGGAAAGGGATGAAGGCTATGTCAGTCGTGGTGACCTGGCCGAACTTGTTCAGCAGCTCGAGCGCCAGGGTGTGATCGGACCCGTCGAGAAGTATCAGATCCAGAAGCAGCTCCAAAGGCAGCAGAATGAAGGATTTAGCAGTTATTATGGCTCCTCATCCAGATACCCAGCGGGAAGGGAGCAGGCATACCAGCAACAGCAGGTTCTTTACACCATCCAGAAACTCGCCTATCTCCAGAAGCTGCAGCAGGAAGGCAAGATCAGCTCAATCGAGAAGGAGGCAGCCCAGCAGCAGTATCAACAGCAGCTCCAGGAGCAACAGCAGCAGGGTCTTGCTGGCTCCGTCCAGAAGGAACAGATCGTGCGTCAAGTCGTCCAGCAGCAGGGTGCCATAAGCCCCGTTGCCAAGATCCAGGTTCTGGAGAGTCTTCAGCAGCAGGGTGCCATCAGCTCCCCTGAGAAGGTCGAACTTATGGAGCAGGCTCAGCGCCAGGAGCAGGAAAGAGAGCAGCAGGGCTACGTCAGCCCCGTGGACCAGGACCAGCTCCTCCAGCAGCTGCAGCGTCAGGGTGTCATTGGACCCGTCCAGAAGGTTCAGATCCAGCAGCAGCTCCAGCAGCAGCAGCAAGGACAGAATGGCTACTTTTCTGCATCTGACAATGACAACCGCCGGCTGCAACAGCAGACTTACTACACCATCCAGAAACTCGCCTACCTGCAGAAGCTTCAGGAGGAAGGTGTGATTGGCTCCAACCAGAAGGAAGAAGCCCAGCAGCAGTACCAGCAGCAGCTTGATCAGCAGCAGCAGCAGCAGCAGCAGCAGCAGCAGCAGCAGCAGCAGCAGCAGCAGCAGCAGCAGCAGCAGCAGCAGCAGCAGCAGCAGCAGGGTTTTGGTGGTTCCGTCCAGAAGGAACAGATCGTGCGCAAGGTTCTGCAACAGCTGGGTGCCATCAACCCCATTGCCAAGGCAGAGGTCCTGGAGCGCCTCCAGCAGCAGGGTGCAATCAACTCCATCGAAAAGGCCTCTCTTCTCCAGCAGGTCCAGCGCCAGGAACAAGAAAGGGAGCAGCAGGGATACGTCAGCCCCGTTGATCAGACCCAGCTCCTCCAGCAGCTGGAGCGTCAGGGTGTCATTGGCCCCGTCCAGAAGACTGAGATCCAGCAGCAGCTCCAGCAGCAGCAAGGTTATGGCAGTTACACTCGCTATCCAGCAGAGGAGGTGCAGCAGATCCAGCAGTGGGAGCGTCGCATTCAGGAGGCCATCGACAGTGGCTACGCCCGCGACGTTTACGGCCAGTCAGTTTACTTCGACCAGACCCGTGGCATGGACGTTCTTGGAAAGATGGTCCAGGCCTGCGAGAACAGCCCTAATCCTTCGTATTACGGCAGCCTGCGCAACGCTCTCTACGCAACCAGTGATGCCCAGCAACAGCAGCAGCAGGCCAGGGGTTTCCAGTCCTTTGTGAGGGAGCCTGCCTACTACCGAATTGCCGAGCTCATCAACCAGCTTGGTCAGCGCTACCAGAACCAGCAGACCCCATACACTCGCGAGGAGCTTGAGTTCCCTGGCGTTGAGGTGGAGACCGTTGAGGTCGTTGGAGAGCAGGAGGCCACCCGCAACGTACTGACTACCTACATGGACAAGTTCAACGTGGATCTCGCCAACACCGTTCCTGCTGAGGACAACGTGATCAGTCCAGTGCAGCAGCTGGAGACCCAGCGCCTACGCCACAAGAGCTTCCAGTACGTGATCAAGGTCAGGTCCACCGCTGCGAAGAAGGCATTTGTCCGCATATTCCTGGCCCCCGTGTACGACCACTATGGCGCCGAGATCCCCCTGAGCCAGCAGCGCCAGCACTACGTCGAGCTGGACAAGTTTATCACCGAGATCCAGCAGGGCGAGACCGTCATCCGCCGCTCCTCCAAGGACTCCAGCCTGACTGTCCCCGAGAGCCAGGGCTTCAAGCAGCTGATCGAGGAGGTGGTCGCCGCCAAGCAGGGCAAGGCAGTCTTCTACGTCCAGGAGAACCAGCCCCGCTGCGGAATCCCCAGCAGCATCCTCCTGCCCCGTGGCACCCCAGAGGGAATCAAGTTCAACCTCCTGGTCATGGTAACCGATGCCGAGAAGGAGATCGTGGAGCACTACAAGCACCAGTATCTGAACCAGCCAATCTACAAGCAGCAGTACCAGCAGCAGGCTCGCTTCTACCAGCAGCAACAGCAAGAGAAGGATGTCGTGGTCAGTGCCTCAGAGGAGCACTACATCCCCACCTACGCCCAGTGCGGCCTGGTCGACGGCACCTATCCCTTCGCCAGGAGCATGGGCTACCCCTTCGACCGTCCCATCCGCCAATACGTCAAGTCTGCCTTCCAGACCCAGAACATGAAGTTCGTTGACGTCGTCGTCAAGCACATTGAAACCGCCTACTGAGCACTTGTTGCCGACAAGCCAACGTTTTCCACACACTGTTTTACCTGAACATGTGCCCTTTCATGTGACAATAAAAAAATACTGTCTGATTCAATCTTGCTTGTTTAAATAAGTCTGACATTTATTTTTAATGGCTGAAATTTAAGTGAAAGAAAACTGGAGAACCTCGAGAAAGTCGTCTGCGAACACGGAGAGAACCAGTTGACACTATTGATCCATGAAAAATTCATATCTTCAGCCGGGGATCGGAAGGAGGACCTCAGAAGTAAAAGACTGCACATCAGGTTATAATATTACATCATAAATATATGACATTTTAAATACATATAGACACTACAAGAACCCATTATTTTCTATTTCCACACATTGCTGCGCACATTACTGGCAAATCTTTCAGAAAATTGTACACTTTGTACCCTTAGTTTACCTTGCTTCAGGATTCTTCCTTGTCGATTGCAAATATTAGGGGCTGATTGCTGGTAAGTCCTTCACTGATGAAGCCAACGATAAAATTCAACACATTTTTCCATGCTTTCTCATCTTTATCTGTAACCTTAACGCCTTTTACTGTCTTCAAAACTTCGATGAACACATCCTTCAAATGCTATGATTGGAAATAAAGATTTATTATTCTCACTTTTGCTGCGCCATGGCGAGAGATACATACTCGTATACGGTATATTGCCACTATACCAGGTGTAACTTACCTGGAAGTGTTGCACCCCAACTTTCCTTGAAATGTGTTGTCGACCCAATGTGACCAGAAGTGCCTTCAGAGCTGACGTCTTATCCAATTTGTCCATGCAGTTAGAGATCATGGTCATGATAGCATTAGCATGGACGAGAACACCTTCGTTATTTTCCAGTTCATTGGTCGGGACGTCAGCAAAGTGGGAAAATAATTTCTGGTATGTCGGATACTTATTGAATAACCTATGTAATATTTGACATTGTTTAATGGGAAACAGCACTATACAGGTTTTTCCATTATGATTCCTGCAACATTCTAGTGGAACTCCCGGGGACTAAGGATCTCTAATGCCTGGTTGCACCAACAAAATTACCGGTCCGATAGCTCCTAATGGACAGATAGGTAGACCTTTTAACATGTGCTATCGGTCTGTTAGGAGCTATCGGACCGGTAATTTTGTTGGTGCAACCAGGCATACATCTCTCAGTTGGCTCTACTTTCCGAGATAATGGGCTTCATTCAACACAATAAGGTGTAAAACATCGTGTAACTTTTCAAATTGAAATATATCATGCCATTTTGAATGTTATCTCATTAGGTGTAAAAGGAGACGATGATGGACGTATCAGAGGCTATATCTCCGACACAGGAGATGGCGTAAAGTATTATTCTGTTCAATGCGAATTATCTCGGATTGCCAGCACTAAATGTCACGTCCACATAATAATACAATTATTCTTTGGTGCCTAGGAGTTCTCCTTAGAACTCTGCCGGAGTCATTATGAAATGCCCTGTAACACAAAAAATAGTCATCGTCTTCCGTTCACCATTATACTTGCCCTAGAAAGATAGCGGATCCAGTTTTCTTCTTGATTTCTTTTATTGAGCGCCAAATTTTTCTAACGGCACGGATGTCATTTCGATCTAGAGTTCCTTCACCACAGCTTCCCAAGTGCACCTGTAGCAAAAGAGTGCAAGTATGCATGTTTTCAACCGGGTAATTTTATTTTGACAGTTATTGAGTATTTTTCCAATGTAATAATATACTGTAATGTGTACATCATATATTCATATAGCTACATATTGTGTTGAACTAAAGCAAGTTACTCTTGTTAAGCGAATGCCCCTGTAACACATAATATGAAGCTACATAATATTGACAGTACAGTATTTGGTTTTGCTATATTATAAAATATGTCTATGAAGTGTTATATTATGCACTGCACACAGCAGAAAGGTATTTTAGTAGACCTGTGCAACTTACCCACGAAAAGAGCCAAACACAGAGAAGAAGGCAGTAACGCTTGGAGTGCATCGTGGATGCCATGACTGAAAAGCTTCCTCGACAGTGTAGTGCGCAGTTCTCCACACAATACCCCACAATAAAAATAATCTCCCTGGGTATTGTCGCATTCGGGTTGTTCTTTTCTATTCCATTGCGGCACTCAAAGGGGGGCAGAAGCCTATAGTGTTAATAAAATTAATCAGTTTTCTTTGTCAGCCATGCTATGAAGGGCATGGTTTGTTAGAGGTATTAAAAAGTTATGCACATACGAGTACTTACAAATAGTATTGCGACATGAGATAAAACTCAAAATGGCGCTTTAATAAATTCCCTCCGTATACCTTCAGTTGCAGGAATTTTAAGCAGAAGTGAACATAATGTAACTTATACATCAGTTCATTTGAAAAGTACCGTAGACTATATTTCTTTACACGCATCTGGTTAGTGTGCACACTAACCAGATTACGATGTCTTCGGGGATTTATAGTTACGAAATTCAACTATCTGCACTAGTTGGTAAGATATATGACTGGCACTGGTGAGGTAATAAGGCAGAGCCTCGTTTAAGCATGAGAGATCACATAATTATTAACCAGGTGTAAATTTTGAAAATAATCATTAGTTGTTGATGTTGTTTCAATTCTGTTTTCGCATTCATTCGCAACTACTTATTACAAAAATAATCGCTTACCGCTCAGGGCATTTCAATTGGAACATCATGTACACCATCACCATGTACCGTATACAGGGTGTATCTGAACTCAGTGCCCCGACATATATGACTGCCTTCCTAGCCACCAGAGGATCGATTTAAGTATAGGAGTCATTATGTTTGGCCGCCGCATTACGGAGATAATTGGCCGCAAACATGTAGTACAAAATATCCTGTCGGTTAGGCCACCCATCGAACCCTCCCTCAGTCAGAAGGCTCTGGAAGGTCTGGGGGCGGGACTTTGTTGGTTTGTTGCCCACAGGTGGTATAAGGCCTCTTTGGCTAGTTACACCAGAAAATTCTATTTAAAAGTCAGAAGGAGCGATTAGGCAAAAATCGCTAAAGAGTGTATCTCAGTAATGAGGCTGCCCAGACATATGACTCCTATACTTAAATCGATCCTCTGGTGGCTAGGAAGGCAGTCATATACGTCGGGGCACTGAGTTCAGATACACCCTGTATAGATTACTGATGCATACTATGTCTCTATTACAGAAGGAGTGTATGGCGACCGTCACTGTATATGAGGCCAATCAGTTTTTTATTATTGCCGGAGCTATGCCAGTAGTAAAACTTCTATAAGTCGAATCTCCATGGGACCGGGGAAAAAACTTCGAGTTATGGAAGATTCGAGTTAGATAAGTTTGGATTTTTTAAACCACAGAACTCTATGAGGAAACCTCCTACCTTTATATCCAGCGACGAATGGTGTTCAAAACTTTAAAATAACTGTCACTATCACACTTACAATGTTCCTCGTTGGTTTGGTGTTTAAAAAAATCTGCGTTATGGACATTTGCCTACTCTTAGATTCAAGGATTCAATTGTCACAATCGAGCCAAACACTTCTTTGGGTACGTCTGGTAGATGGAGATCAGGAAATTGAGCCTTTCTGTACTACATGTGGCACACTTGACCTACTCTCGACCCTTCCGGTGGGAAATGAGACAATTTTCCGTACTCGCCAACACGAACTTGGACTTAGGGAGACTGAAAATGCATTGATATCCCATCGTAAGGCCATGCCAGCAATTCGAGTTATAGAAATTAGAGTTAGGGAAGTTTATTTCCTATTATTTTACATTGTGACCAACCAAGATCGTCATTTTCTTCGACTTATAGAGAACTTCGACTTAGGGAAGTTCGACTTATGGAAGTTTTACTATATGTATAGGCTACTATAGGAAATTGTTAGTTGAGAAAAAGAAGACAAAGAATCTGTCGGAATTTGCAACGCTGATGTCATGTCTCTAAGTTGAGCCATGTGTATGTCATCAAAACATATTTCTACCTCACGTCCTGCATGTCACATTTCAAAATTGACCTCCCATGCAGATATGTGAAAATATCGCGACGTTGGTATATAGGCGACTTGTCACCTCACGGTACTAATGAGCACACAGTTGGAATGCCAATTTTCAATGTTTTGCATGTTTCCACGCTCAACTACAGTATATAGGGTGATGCAAATGAGTAGTTGTCCACGGCATAGTACGGAGCCTCATGGAAAAATTCCGCAGTGTCGCCACCGTCTATGCGAGTTTAACATGGGAAAGCGCTACTGCGGCGGTTTCTGTAACTAGTAAATA
>KZ538043.1:31868-137351 GCA_000934665.2 Catajapyx aquilonaris | reverse complement strand
GAGTTTTGTGAAGGTGGGTGGGGGGTGGGGGTGGAGGGAACCCCAGTTCACCTTTATCTAGATAAAAATAAAAATGGTACGTTTCGGGTAGGCAGACTTCACCGAGAGGGCGATAAACATTTCCTCCGCCCTGGGAAATTTCGTACCCCCGGCCTCGTTGTTTATGCTGCAGCCGAGTCATAGCCTGAGTCGAAATAATACCAATCCCCAAGACAGATGGAACTGTTGACGACTCGTATATACTCTCTGAGGGTCGATTCCCATGACGAGGTGACGTGTTGGTACATTTCCTGACCCTGAATATTTCATGCCAGGCGACACCCCTTTGGTTATTCGCAGCATTTAAGCGCTCATACTGCCAAAAAACCGAAACAAGTCTTGTTCCTTGTAATCTTTGATGCGTGATCAGATGCAAGGGAGTATTTTAATGATGGACTAGTGCGCTAAGACACCCCAGGGAAAATGTACACTGTAATTACGAAACGGACGCAACATCATAAACCTTCTGTACACAGCGGTTCATAACAGCAAATCCACTAAAACATAATAGTGTTCTGTATTTATCTGATCAAGGTGTTCCCTCTCTGGTAATTAGCAAAAATGCGGTCCCATTGGAGACGAAATACACCGAACGCGTCCCAAATTGATAGTTGTACTAAGCTCAAAATACTGTGCCATTTGTATCCATATAAAACCAGAAAAAGCCGGGTTTAGGTAATCTGATTTCAATCTTGCAGAATGATAGTACACTCTGATAGTACCCCCTCCCTTTGTGTATGTTAGCTTGATTCATCCAGGAAATTGATTTTTTTTCTCTCTCCAACACTCCCAACGCACAATATATTGTACTGTACAGCACTTGGGATGGCGTCTGATGGACCAGGTTCGAATCTCGGATTATCTTTTCGCATAATTTGAACCATATATTCTCCTTTTTGCCAAGAACAGATATGTATGTCGCGTGTAGATTCGTTTGACCAGTCAGTTGGCCTTTAATCGTTCGTCCATCATTGTTCCGCTCCGGATTCCAACAATCGATCAAGAAATGCGGTAATCTCACAAGAATGTATATAATGGCCGACCATCGTTTTTCGCGCTCACTTCCGCATCACTGACCAACATACTGTATATTTTAACAAGTGGCCTCCTTTTTTTTTCTTCTTTTGATAACCGCCAACCATCCCTCAGCCCCTCTCTCCATTATACCAAGGGTGGTTTTCCTCCCTCGATATTCCAATATCATCACAATATTTGAACACCGCTCACCTCACTTTTCGTGGAAATCATGCCCGCCCCAACTTTCCAATTCTGCCCTTAGGAGACCCCCGAAGATTGCCCGCGGCAGTCTTCTGTAAATAGGCTGATCCATATTTTATAGGCGGGCATTGTAAGGTGAAGTTAGAGCGCGGGTCTTTAGAGGACACTATTCAAGCTTGGGGCGGGAGAGTTATCCATCAAACAACAGACATGGAAGTTGGAACGGAGCTGTATTCCGGAACCCCCTTGAAGATCGGGCCAATCAATGGGCAATCATTCAAAGGGGCAAAAAGGAGGATATGTGATGTGGGGAGTGGCGAGGAGCGGAGGGAATGGGGAGGGGGGGAGGGAGAGGGGAAGTAAAAAATATATAACAGACAATCCATCACTTTTGGAGAGAAGGCGGATCGATGCCGCCAACATTCCGGCTCGTAACACACATGTCATTGGCTTATTGCAGGGGTGAGACTTGAAGTCCGATTATTCCAAACGAGGGAACACTTCAGGTGTCAAAAACAATTCGATATTCTCGCCTTTAGTGATATCTATTGACTGAAGTGACATGCGTCGCGGGTAATTACAAAAAGTCTGAATTACAGGCTGTCACTATTGCTAGAGAGGCACGTGTCAGCCAGATTTCCATGCAAGATTGGCCTTAAAATATATTATCACCGATACAGTACAACATTCACAGTCCGTTAAGCGAAAGAACAATCTGACGTCACGTTCAGCCCCGCCTCCACCCAGCTCTCCCTTTCCAATCATGTCGCCGAATAGCTCTGCAAGCCTGCACATGCGCAGAAAACACAGCTGCTGTGACGTCAGCTCGTTCTTGCGTTTAAACGGAATTTACTTACTGGTAAATATTGGCCAAGGTCTTGTCGCAGACGATGCACTTGATATTGGTTTCGTCGTCCTCTTCGTCTCTCTCCTCATCCAACGAATCTGACGGCTGTCCACCTGCAAACAAGCAAAAAAACACCCGTGACCGTAAATGAATATTGACCCCGTATAGAAAACGGGTCGCAGCAACCCAATATACGACGTATGAAAGGATGTGAGAGCCGCAGCACTTGGCCTTTTCTGACTCACTAAAAAAAGAGCTCGAGGGGAGGGGGACAGACCACATCAGTTTGATGGATGAGGTCCATCCAGAGTTAAAGACTATTCCACAATTTTCATACCCCGCCCCCACTATCGTTACCTTTCGCATGCGAAAATATGTTTTAAAAAAATCGACAGGGCATCCAGAATGCAGGAAGGCTAAATTGAAAGGCTTCTCAAGCATAAATCATTATTGCGTAACAGGCAGAAATGTGTATTTTTTTGTTGACTTGGCGGAACCATCGCATATCCCCTCAGGGAACCGTTTTAATAGAATTTCCAAGCACAGATTCGCAATCAAAGATATAATATATATATAGAAAGAAGCAAGGGGAGGTTGTGCGTTGTGGATCAGTAACGTTCAGCACAGCGGTCCCCGATTAATATATGAACAGATCCAGACCACTGGCCAGGAAAGAAAATGCATGGTTAGATCCAATATTAATGGCTAGGCTTTGAGGGCACAAACGTTCTATAGCCGATATATATTAAGTTGTATGATTTCTACTGTTATTCAGTAAAAATTGGGATCTCAGTCAAACGACCTATATATATACTGGGCACAATATTTTGTTTCCTTCCGAGCCGTTTCTCATATTAGCGGTGTTTAAATATTTACAAAAAAATAGCTGTTTCGCCTATGATTTTTAGACAGTTTCAGCTCAATTTGCCACAGATTTGAGATGGAAAATGTACGCCAATTCGAACTCCATTAAGTCAGTTTTGAATATTTTTTCTCCACACATGGAACTATTCAACCCGAATTTTCCGCTTATTAATGTACCATTTTTCCTCCTCATATCTACATGGAAAAAATATCAGTAGGCTATAAGTACAGGGTGCACACGATGAATTTGAACCGGTGTGTCCGAATGACTGTTCCGTTTCCGTGCAAAGTATTATCGACAGACGTCGCGTGATTTATCCCTCTCTTGATTGAGTCTCTTTCGCACTTGCACGTCCTTTTGGCCTGAAATTTTCATGAGTCGGACCCTTCCCCCGGTGTCCTCACCGACCCCATCCTGCCCATTAATGCACGGAAAAATCCTCATCTGTTGCCAATTATTGCGCCTCCCTCCAGTAAGAACCGGCAACTTGGCGAATCAAGAAAAGGAAAAAAAAGAAAAGAAAAAAATATTCTCCTGGTTCCAGGGACTCCCGGAACTTTTTGGGGAACAGATGTTCCGCCTCATTGAAAATCCATACTGTGGGAACTTCTTGAAATATTATGGGCGATTCAACTACTACCCGTAGTCATTAAGTTTCAGTGAAAGTGGCGTAGGCAGACGTTGGAAGATTTATATACACACGGGGGGCTAAAAGGAGAGAAGGGAAGTTCGTACTGCACCTTGCGGACTTAATGGGTTGTAATTGCTCAAATTATGCAGAAAAGGGAGCGTACCCGGGAGAAGCGCTTCTTTTTGGATCCGGATCGCTTATTGCATATAGGTCGAGCCAATCGATAGAAGGTGATATAAAAGACGGAATTGGGGGATTTTTTATTTGAAATATTGAAAGAGGTCGCTTTATGGCTTTTTTACATGCTTTCAATCGTCTGCTTCCCAAATCGGATTTAATATCCCAACAGTAATACAGTACTAATATTTTTTTTGCTATTTACAAGCCCTGCAGTCATTCAGAAACCTATAAACGTCATTTAAAATATTTTTAAATAACTTAATTTTTAAACGGGTTCAGTGTAGTATGAATTTTTAACCACCCAGAGACAAAATTTGACATTTTCGCAATTTGTCGCATTATACTGTAACAGAATATTATATGTAGAAAATTTAGCCTCATATGGAGTGCAAGCCTTTGCTATATAGTCCGTCTGTGAGAAACACCAACACGTGCTCATACTTACGCACGAAAGGGGAATCATCATGCACACTCCTGTGTTTTTTTTGAACGCATCACCTTTCCACCTACCCACCCCTTTTGACTAATCACCTCTCGGAGTGAAAGTGAGGCAAAAGAATCGATGCAATCGCCCATACCAACAGGTTGTAAACACCTCAATCCAACCACTCCATGCGACCAGTGAGGGGGGTCTACATCAAAAAAGGTGAGTGCAACCGACGCCACTGATCACCAACTCCATAAAAATGCCTAATTGCATTGCTAAAGGACCGATCCGAATGTGACCATCCAACCGAGGTCATCAGAGGGGAAGGGAGGGGAATGATCTGGAAATTTTTAAACTCTTAGTGTTTACCTTTCCCAACAATTTTCTTCTGTTGAACGACTTTGCCACCTGTTTCTCCATAAGCGGAAGTGGTTTTTCGATAGTTCCCCCAGCCCCCTTCCTCACCCTGTAGTTTTTAACGTATACCGGTCTGACCTTCGCGTTTCGTTTCCTTCCTGATCACAGGTGGCCTCCTAAGTGCAGGGATTTGGAACGGGAATGGAGATCACGTGTGAAAGTCAACGGCGGTTTTTGTTTTATCCGAATCATCGCTTCAGGGGGATTCCTTGTCTGGCCGGTAACAATGTTTAAAGGCAAGAAGGAGGGGTGCAATTTGGACGGGAAATAACGATGAGATTGGAGGGTATACAGGGTGTGTTTGTGCGAAAATTCGGGGCCAAATTTTGGTAATATTTTAAGACTTGGAATTTAAATTGGATTTCATTTGCATATGCAGATGGCATGTGGTGCAATCAGAGAAATCAGAAGTCGTTGGAGAAAACAACCGAAGGGTAATATTCAGTTGATATATACTGAAACTGTAACTGAGAACTTGGTGCATAAGTGGCAACAAAGTGTACTTCGATTCTTACAGAATGCTACTAGAGCGTTACAGTGTAACGTATAATACACCAGGAAAGTAAGAATCGATAGGCTGGGTCTCCTTTGGGAGTACTTTTACATTACGACGATAACAGTACACAACACTTAATATTCGTAAAAGCACAGGCCGATAAATCGCAATATCCAGAAATTACTAAAACATGAGCTTTGATGCTTGCTGGTTCAGTAATTGATTCTTGTTTCAGTATGTAATCAATAAGCGCCCTGGAGGTTAGTAAAATTCCCCTCAGCTATGGGGTTTTAGAAATGAACAATATCATGCACAATCTGTAATTTATTTTCGCCTTTTAAAAATGCCGGTAATAATTATTTTTTAAAACTGATTGTCCTCGAAGTAGATTTGAAATAATAGTATACACATGGAATACAGGCCCTAACAGTGGTCAATCACTCACCATATAGTTCTTCATGCTAATTTCCAATAATATACAGGCTTTAGTATTTGAATCCGATTGAACCCATTTTTCTCAGGCTGTACTTTCTGATATTGTTATTCATTTTATCACGGCATTAATCCCATCATGAGGTAGCCAGCGATGACTAGTGTACACAGCATACCTATAGCTATCTCGATTGGCATGAGATATTGGTATAGTTAGTTGGGGAAAAGAATCAATAATCTCACATTAGCACCTAATATTATTTTTTTTATTTACGTTACCCCGTGATAAGGCTTAGCCTTTTTAGGGGGGTGGGATACCACCATTTTCTCTCCGTTTAACTTCATACACCGGTGCAAGGAGTCTAAGATGTAGGGTAGGGGTAGGGATTTTTGGGAGGGAACATGGGTGCAAGGTGCAATGTCGGTAAAGGGGTCATGTGCTGTTCCCCAGGAGGTTAGGTTTAGCACCTAATATTGTTTGCAGACATCAGGTATTCCAACTAATTGAGTATTAACTTTTAAAGTTTTATGTTGTAAGAGTGAAATAATAAAGGTCCATGCTGCATACTGGAGAGGGGTCAAGTTCTATTATTATTATTATTATTATTATTATTATTATTATTATTATTATTATTATTATTATTATTATTATTATCGCATTCAGCTTCGAGGACATCGTCGACCGGATTATAACACGCATATAAGTAATTAAATAAATATTTTTTAACCACATACCGTTTCCTAAAAGGGTAAGTCAGCGATGAAGGAGACGCAAGAATTTTGAAAACATGACAACAAACGACATGCAATGTCATAATAATAAATCAAAAAAGTTTAAATAAAAATAATCTAGACTCCCCCACCCCAGTGTTAACCTCCCATTCCCCCCCATCCCTCAAACCTCCTATACAAAAACAATCGTCCAACTACGAACCGCAAGTGTCCACTCCACCGTTGACCTCTCCGCAACCAACGTCCGTCCAGCAGGCAGGACAGGCCCAAAATAATCGCAGCTCGTGGATGAGAAAAAGGAAGGAAGGAAGTCCGAAAAAGAGCTGGGCAGGAGGTGGACTGGTGGTGGGGAGGGAATCATTTGGAGCACACCAAGCCAAGCGCATTTCCCNCCCCCCCCCCCCTCCACCCTATATGTCATACATGAAAAAAAAAGGCAGAGGCAGGCATTGGTCACCTGATGACTTTTACTTCCCCCTCACCCTTCACCCCGAAGCTGCACCGACTGATAATCACGCATTACTTCCGGTGCGCCCCCTGTTTTTTATTTTTATTTTTTTTAACATATATTTTTGGGGGGGGACAGAGATTGGAGCAGCCGGCAGCAGGTCCTTCAATGGCTTTGGTTGGCTTTACAACATCACCTGTCCGATGGAGGGCTTCCGGAATATCTCAAACTGTTGGAGCGTGCAAGGGTTTCCAGCTGAGATAGTTGTTTACATGGGAGGTGTACTAATGGTGGTAATTTTGCGGCCAGTTATAGCCGTGAAATTGCAAAAGATGGCCTTCGGACGCGGGATTGAAGTGAAATGCAAACAGTGCAAAACGGGCGGACAGGCTGACCTTTACATTGACCTCCACGTGTCATAAGCCTGCGCACTGTGCTACTATGCTATAGGAAAAGGGGGCTATATTGAAGTAATAGAGTGACGGCACGTCCCAAGGTTAAGGTACTGTTTGGAAGTACATGCCATACTTTCCGACTAGTAATGTCAGTAAATATTTTTCATATATGTACAGTACAAATTATTAATTTCAATAACAAACTGGGTGTCAATATTCGTAAAAGGTGTCAACCGGATATGTACAACACATTTTATTCAAGGCGTCTAGTTGCTGATAGTTGGTCCAAAAATTACATGGCGAAATGACACGTCGCACTAGGCTGTTATACCCACCAGCCCACAGCCCGTCCCTCATTCTGCAAATTTAATCGCGCCAATTGTCCATCAAAGCAGTGGGGCCCCCAAGACTTTTCCAGCGCCTATTGATCTATCGGTAGCCGCACCTCCCATCAAGTGGAACCAATAGCAGCCGGATGCGCAAAGATAGGCGCAGACCCAACCTATATAGACACATCTATCCCACCCACACATTGTCTAATGCTCGTTTTTTTTTGTACAACGCATGTAATTATATATTTTTTTACAAAAAAAATCGTAGGGTGCGGTTGAGGGGTTGGCTTCCTCCTCTTCATCCTCTGGAAATAATGTCCACGAGCCGCGCGGAAAGGCTCGGCCATGCGAGGAGACAGAGGTGAATACATGAGCCTGGCTCACGAATGGTCTCGTGCCTATTCATCCCGGCCATGAATGAGAGAGTGAGCCGGAGGATACGAGCACAATCTGGAGTTGGGGAGGGTTGGGAGTAGAGGGAAAAATCGTCCCTGGATTTTTTTTTTGATGATGATTCTGATGATGCAGTATCATCTCATGGACTTCCTATTTTTCTTGAGCACACGCACACATTAGCATGGGGTTTGAATAGGAAGTCGGCTGATAAAGCTGGAGCCACACCCACACAGCAGCATCTGCGGCACCCAACATGGCCCAACAACAACAACAAAAAAAGGTGTGACGTTCAGGATGAAATCACACGAGTTTGTATCCACATGCTCTCAATCAAGTCCCTTCCGTTTTTTGAAGCGGGGCACCCTCCCCCACACGCCAAAATCCGGTGTCCAAACAACAAAGTCAGTTGGTCACCTGCCGTGTGGTCAGCAGCCTCCCACAGTATACCTCAACGGCCCCCCCACAATTTTATTTTATTTTTTAAAGGCATTGGGGGGGATGAAAATGGGGGGAGATTGTGGCGCCCTTTTCCAGCAGCATCAGGCAGTTGTGTGTGCTTTTCCGGGCGTGTCCGGGTACGGGTCGCGCGTCGGTGCCTAAATCAGTGGTTATGCTAATCACCAATTGCATCTTTTTGCGCCTCGTGTATACGTGCAGAATAATTGACACATTTTTGGGGCCATTTAGTGTCCCAGAAAAATGATTACAAGATGACAATATGACTGCAACAATGAATGTATGTTACGCCATAATTATATGGTCACTTTTAATTTAAAAAATTATTTCAGTGTAAACTTTCATGACATATGGCATTTTGTTTGAAAGTCAGTTAGAAGCCAGAATAACCGTCCCTGATTTAATTGCGGTCCCACAAAAATAATACCCGCAACCCATATTGCGACTTCCAAAAAAATCATCCAAACACGCAGGCTATTATTCAGAACGGGGGAGAGGGAAAGGGCCTAAAAAAGCTGTGGGGAAATATAGCGGAAACCCAAATGAGCCAAATGCGGTGTGTATATGGACGGATGTGTCAGGAGCGACAAAATCACGGAATCTTCCAGCCCTTGACTATCGTTTGCCTATCGGGAAGGGAGCGGGCCAGCTGCCTTCCACACTCATCGATTGCTCACTTTGGCAGCCACGCCATGAAAACAGTAATTAGGAGCAGGGGTATGAGCCCAATTGTCCGCCTGTTGCAAGTCAAAACCCGCCAATTAAAGTCCTCCGCATATCCAGATACACAGCCATGATTTCCCAGCCCTCCAAAATAGCTGTCCACATAATGACCCTACTGTCCACCTTGGCATATTACCTATCGCACTGGCTCATCAAGTACCCTCCTGTAGATATGCGAAACTTGACATTAATGGAGCTCCCACTATTCATATTGAATGAGCCCAGCGATATGTACGAACCGGAATCGATTGTCTTTGGAGTAATCTTTTTGCCAAATCAGGGCTAAAGTGAACCAAAAGAGGTAATGTTGACCCACGGGGGGAGCACCTGCTTAAAACTGTGGTTTTTGGTACTATTAGTCGGATACGATTACAGAGACCAAGTACTTCAATTTTGAGGATCGAAAGATTATTTCCAGATTGGAGGAAACGATGCCTTGTTCTGAAGATAAGGTCGGCATAATCCTGTACTTTTGTGCGTCGATTATTTGTGGTCCGACCATTTAGAAATGAGCATACAGTTACGTACCGGTAAACTTACATAATATTGTAAATCCGTTTTGAATTTATTTCAATTAAAACAAGATTGGCAAATGACACACGAAAGTGATTCGAATACTTTTTCTCATTGGGCAGTGGGAAATGAGCCCCACAACTTCATTGAATACGATACGATATGACACGATGCGATCTAACTGGACAACATTGAAATAGATTGTTGTCTCAGCATTTACCGTTGCCAAGAAATTAATAAAAAAATTAATTTATACGGTGTAGGCTTGACCTTGGCGGATATAGTGAATCCGGAAAACCAGAAGTTGACCATGAAACCTATTTAGGGCCCGCTGAATCTGAATCCGAAAACCGTTTGTCGCTATCTCCTGCTGTGTATGCCCTGATACCTTTTCACGGACGGACAGAGTCGTTCTATAAGCATTTTTTCCGGCGAGAAAAGGTATAAAAACATAATCCTGCAGCTTCCACATTGTTGTATTTTACGAGCCTTTTCCCATGTTAAATATTTTAACCAGACACCTTTTTCCACCAGGGCCCTCGACTTTAATCCCGCCCATGCAAAAATAGTGGTCAGTGCTTGGTCGCCCACCGCATATTTGACACATATGACCTGCACAGTAGACGTCACTTTGCTAAAAAAATTAATTTTTAGACATGCGCGTGACATTAAACGAGTGGGAACGTGGCTTCTGATGGGTTTCCTCTCTTTTATACAAAGGGCTTCAATGGGAGCAGATAGCCCTGATTCACACAGAGTTAGTTGTGGTGAAGCCAGAGGGGGAGGTGCCAGGGCGAACTGAGGGAGGGGGTCACGCCTGATGCACCCTGCCGAGCGTGCGTGCTCTCTCGTGTGTGACCTTCCCCTGACCAATTTTCAGAATGGCCAGTACAGGTGTGGAGTCTGGATAAATCTGTCTCCCTAGCACCCTACTCTCATTTTTTTCCCCCCAACGTATCAGGGGGGGAGGCCAGGTGACCTCTTGACATATGGAGCGGTATACTCACTGGAATCCTTGTCCTTCCTGCTGTCCGGTGGCGAGTCCACAAATCGGTCCAACTGGATCGGCTCTTTCTGACCCAACAGCAACTCCTCCGAAGGACCAATGTCTCGCGTCGCTTCGTAGAAAATCTGCCGGAAAAAGAAGGACAGAAAATGATATCCTTGCATGTAGATGACCCAAGTGCCTTGGCTATAATGCAAAGCAGCCTGTTTCTCAGGCGCAACTTTTTCTACTGAAAATCTTGCGCCATGGTCACTGATAGTCATCGATCCGACTATTGTTCGGCGATTGCCAAAAAAGTGATATATGCAGTTGAAAATTATTATCAAATATTCAAATTCGATCGGGCAAAAATAAGCAGCTCCAAATAGCTGCTACAGATTCTGATTGCTAACCTAGCACCATCAAGTTGATATCGATCGTGGCAGTGAGATCACGTAATTGACTTTCGATACCTGCAGCAAATGATCCACACCAGAGGTCATTACGGCGTAATAACGTTCATTTAGAACACGGAGGCTACTAATTAGGCAGCGTTGGGGGCTTCGAGCCAACGAACTATTCTCACGGCAAGAATGGGAATTTTGTGTGGAAAGGGATAGGGTTAGGTGGTGGGGGACTCTTTCTCTTTTTTTGCCACCATGCAGAATTGATTCTCGAATTTTTCTTACCTGGCCAGTTAAAAGGAAGTACCGAACGTTCTGCGAGTCGGTCTCCCCTGTGCATCGGACATACTTAAGCCAGGTGCCAAACTCAGTGGCATCCAAGTAACCGCGGATCCCACTGTACCCGATTGTCACCTGCAAAAGGAAAATAACGTTCTGTTGTTGCTAGGCGTTTCATCACTACATAACAGCAATTTTGTAAACCTACAATTTATTATTTAACACAAGTTTTTCATGCAGTCATGTCAATTCCAATTAATTTCATTTTTTCTTTGCATTATATGTGTACTATGCATAAACAGTGTACGAAAACCACTAGAACTCCAGCAAGCTCATAATTAATAGGAAAAAAATATTCACCTTGATAGAGTGTTAATGGTTGTAAATCCCCAGCAGGACATGCTTGTTTCAAACTTTTTAAACATAAGACTAAAATTGCTGCCTAATAATTTATTGCTTGATGACATGATGGCACAGTGGAGTATTCCCCACCAAAATATACCACGCTAGAAACCTCGGAAAAAGCCCCGAGGCTTCTTTACCCCCCTCCCCAAATAGACGTAATTAAAGCAAGCGAACCATTAATAAAGTCTCCAGCACCCCCTTTTCTCCTCCATTCTCCTCCCCCCCTTCCTTTTCTGAACCTTCTACCTCGGGAACAAAACTCTACACAGTTTGAGTTTCCGCATAGGACTCCCCTTCTTTTTCCCCTCTTCTCTCAAAAACTCTTGGAAGTAAATGACTTGGCCCCCCTCCTACCCCCTCAAAAAAAACTTGCATGTTTGACTTTTCTTTCAGGCTTCTCGCTTGAAAAATTATCTGGGAGGACAAAACCTTGGGGGTGTTTGGAATGTACGAGGACATCGTATGTCTAATATTGATTACGGTACGTTTATTGCAAAACCGTGATTTTCTCTTATGGCAATGCGGGTTGTACTGCGCACTTCACTTTTGATAAGCAGTACTTTTTCTATTGGTGACGTGAAAATAGAGCTTATACTTCAATCTATGCTGCGGTCATAAAACGACTGTCAAACTGGCGTAATTTCGGTGTTACATCGGCTGACATCGACTATCGACTGCCAAGCCATAGATTATGCACATCCATGATACGAGAGGAACTAAGGAACCATTTTTTGTGGGGGCACTTCTTGGTCCAATTTTTTCCCAACAAAGACTGACGTCGGCAGTTTTACAAAAGGAGTCAGTTAATAAAAGTTGGGCTATATATTTTTTTGTCCATCGAAGGTTACTGCTTCTATTTTCCCACGTCAATCCCTCCAATGCGATTGACGGCTGGTTCGACACAAAAAAAAAACGTGGCCCATGTTGCCAGATATGGAAGCTAATTACACAAGTCGCCAACTGCCGGTTTCATATACTAATCGCTGTAATGAGTTGTATCCAAACAGAAACGGGTTGTCCCGATGGTGCCATCCGGGAAAAGAAGATTTGCTATCATCTCTGACCTGCTACAGTTCCGGGAAATGTGTATTTTTTGATAGCACCATTTTCATGAACCTTGGCTCGCATCGTTGCGTAACTACATAATTACGTTATGTGAAGCTCATTAAATATTTGTCACATGCTAGCAGAATATTTCAGCAGATACAGCTCCCCCATCTTTCTTCCCACCAAAATGGCGTCTGTATATAGTCCATGAGCGGTATATCTATAAAAAGTCTCTCCCTCTCTGGCTAAAGTGCATTGGGGAGGATCTGAGATGAGTCTCTGAGAGAGACTGTGAGAGAGTGAGAGCAGAGAGAGCCAATCCCTCCCATAGCATCGTAGGGCATTTCATTGGATGTGCCGCAGCTACTAAGTGGTTCCGCTTGGCCAACCGAGCGGCTCCCACTGATAATGCGCGCCCGATCCTCTATGGGGGCGCCCTTGTCGCCTATATAGAACCTACTCTCTCCCTCCTCTCCTGTCCCTCCATCCTAACCACCCACCCACCCACTCTCGGGATCTAACCACCATCGCCACTCACGGGAACTCTGTTGGCATCCTCACATACGTGATGGAGATGTCGAGAGACCCAAGAGGTACCAGGAGAAAAATTTGAAATTTTGTAAAAAAAAAAAATAATGTCATCGCAATAAATGTCAATTGTAAGCATGATGGACAAAATTGCCAGTGTGTATACAATGTGGATTATGGATCAATATTGAAGCATAGGAATCGATTGATAGCGGAAGCGTAGTCATTAATGCGTAGAATTGGCAGGCCAGGAAGCTTCCTGAAAACTTGTACCAAAAAAAAAATTCAATAAAAGTTCAATAATGTAACCCCCCCATATCCACCCCCGACACCCCGGAGGAACATACACAAAAAAAGGCCGCAAAATGATCTTTTCCTAATGCAGTTCCCAGCACTTCCTGAGCCACTTCCTGAGCGGAATCATCGAGGGGGGACAATATCGGATGTCATTTGGTGACAGCGACGGAGATGCGGTCATGTGGCGTCAAATTGTCATTATAACACTCCAGCCCCACACTTTAGTGATCCGCCCATCGATTTCCGAAACCTATCAGGCAATAACCATTATCACACCTCACTGTACAGCATGTAGGCTACTGGACTTAGCTTGAACTGTCGAAAAAAAATATATTGTTCAGCTTAAACGAAATTGAACGATTGTTCAAATTGAGCTCGTTTGAACATGTTCGTCACACTAATTGTTGTTTCCTCATCCAAATATTTAACAATCCCAACAATGTGATTATTCAGTACCGGTATTGTCATTCTCCAAAAAAAAAAAAAAAAAAAAAAGGCCCGGACAAACAGGCCTAAGGTCTGTAGGTAGTTCAGACCCCGCGACTCAGATGTCGCTTTGTGCAGGGGTTGCCCACAAGCCCTGAAAAGAGTTCCCCAAGTAGCCAGGTTGGCGAACTACCGCACGTGGCGGCATCTAAATGATCGATTCCAAACCAGGTTGTTTTGCCTTTCTCCAATAACCACCCTCTGAATTTAGGAGGGTGGACCAAATTCAGTTGAATTATATAAAAAAAACTCAATGAATGGGGGTAGCCCCTACTCACTGCCTGCTCATTGTAGGTCAGTGATGTTGTGTCACGCAACTGGCATGCCGAAACTATTTTCTGGAGCACGAGATCATGAACGTGTACATCGAGTACTGTATCCACGTGGGCGGCATGGTACAGGGTGCATCATCAGCTATATGCAAAAAAAAAATAGTGGATTCGGAGGCTGTATCCGTCTTGTATAATCCATTTTTTTTGGACGGGGCCATATGATCTGTATGAAGACATCTGCCGCCATCACATTTCCTGACCCGCTTTTATCTGCGGATCAGGACCCGTTGAAGCATGCAAGCCAGATAAAAGACCGAAGACATTCCACCGGGCTCATCCTCAGCTTGAATAACATTACACGGCAGCGCGCCTCCAATGAAACCCAACAATGGCGGAGGAGACCCCCCCAAATCCCTGCCTTGTCTTTCAATGGGTTTATCCAGGGGCGTCCAAAGTGGTCGAGCATCATGGGTGTACATGTCACGTCTGGTGGGTCGACAGAGAGTGTTTTTTGGACACCCAGTGGTGGTGACCAGGTGCGGATGGGACATGGGCACAAAAGGGGGGGATCCCACGATCCCCCAGAGTTCCTTCATGGGTTTTCAACTCGGTTGTTGCCTGCACAACACTTCTGTTCAATGGTGACAATCTCACTGACAGGAGGATGACAGTGCTTTGTTGCCAAGTTGCTGCTGGCAACATGGGGGCAAATTTTGATCGGATTCGGACATGTTCATTACATTATTTGTTGGTAAATGCAATTAGGCGTACATACCAGCTTATATGAGTCCATCTGGAATCACTGCATGTTGTCACAAAATGTCTGACTGCCAGGTGAGGCCTATGACATAAGCCTGTTATTATGCATTGATAATAATAAAATACGCCGTTAAACCGAGCCAGATAGGACTGTCGCTGCTACGAAGTAGATAATACACAAGTCGACTGACTCAGAGTCCCATCACTGACGTTATGCAACATCCTTTAGTCCTAGCTCCATTTGACATTGTCGCTCACTCTGCACCCAAGATAACATATTGTCTGCACCGATTTTGATGTTAACCCGCGCAACCTTTCATTGTGTACCGTATAACAAAAGCGGTCAATTTCAATGCCCAGTTTTCATATTGTGTGTAAAGTGATATGTTCCCGATAGATTCTCGTCTGCACAGGGTAGCACATAGCTCCACTACAAAAATCCATCAGGCAACAATGTGCCCCAGATCCCCCGCCGGGTCTCTCCTTTTGAGACAAGCGCGACCCTAACGCGAAAAGCCATCTCGGGGGACGTCTCTATTTCCCACCAAACGACACATCTTCTTTGGTCCTTTTGGACTGAAACGTGAAAAGCAACATCTTTATCCTAGTAAGGGGGGGGTTCTGATGGGGAGGGAAGCCAACACCGAAACCCTAGGTCTGAGCTGTGGATCTCGTTCGGAGCAGGCCAGCTGTAAAAAAATCCCATTGAGCCAAGTGTGAAAGAGATTTCAGGTAACAGATACAGCCATTTAATGTCCCGTTCTTTTCTGGGTAGGGTCCGCGGGTCCCCCCCTGGTTTTTCAGCTAGACTGGGCTACTGTCCCGAGGTGTCCTAAATCCGGGGACGTCTCAATCGAAATGCGGTGGCATGAGCTGGATGCCTCGCTCTTTTCATCGAATCATGCCAGCCGGAATGATGGGAAATGATTATTGGGCAACGCTTTCTATTGTCTAACGTCAGGTGATGATCCGGATGAATAATTTAAAAAGACACGTTTCATTTATTGGAATTATATTTAGCCCAGGTGTGCTACAAGAATGCAGGAATTGCTGTGCATTTTTTTATCAAAATTAATAACTATATTAGCTGGATCGGGACACAACAAGCTGCACAAAAATAACTGCTATCAGGCGAAATCAGCTATTTTTTTTAAATGGCCCACGATTTTTTTTGGAACACCCTGTGAAAAATTGTAGGCTACCATATACAGAGCTCATCCATACATCAAAATTGTTGATCCTTTTTCCACTACGGGTGGCATCGAGCACCTTTTCAGCATTCAATTAATCGTACCTGACAAGCCAGCAAGGTTAAACGTCCATTGTCACACACACTTTACCAGAAAAGTAATGGTCTATTTTCTCCCCATCTGTTTTCATATTTACCACTCCTAACCCTGTCCCGATTGTTCCTGTAGGAACGTCAGCTCGAGCCAAACAAGTCCAATATAGATGGACGGACCTAAGAAGCAACAAACAGAATAGATCTATTCATCGTTCCTTCTGAATAGACTTTTGGTGGCAAAGTGTGAAGGCTCTACCTTTTTTTCCCCTCTCTCTCTTCCTTTACGAAGTCCGGATTTCTGGTTTGCCAGCGGGGGTAGCCTTGCGGAACAGAACTTAAGCAGATTAGACTGTTCGATACAACCTAGGTTAGGGACTTGCAAAGGTGGTCAGGAGGGACATTTATACATATACGGGATCGCTACCTATTTTCCCATCAACATCCCCCGGATATGACCCTTCCCTTTTGAAATAGGGTTGTCTCCTTTGACGGTTATTCGGACAGCTTTTACGAGATTTGGAAGCTGCTTAATCCTACTTTCGCCACCCCAAGACCAAAAGGGGGAGGGAGTTGTGTATGAAAAAAATATGGTATTCAAAAGTGGCGTTGGTGATACGCCTATCATTAAAGTCATGGAGAGTAAATTTTTTGAAAAGAGGTTTTCAAACTTTGATGAAAAGATCGGCACTTCTGAGGCGACCTACCAAAAAATCCCATAACCCCCCCTCCCCCCTCCTTCTCCTCTTATACACTGACGCTTACTCCTTTTTCTCTCAAAATTTACATGTAGGGTGTGAAATTTCCGGGGGGTAGAAGGGGGTGGTAGGGAGGGGGAGGGGAGTTTGAAAAAAAAAGAGAATCCCAACAAGAACTCAAAAAAGCTTTTAAACTTCTCTTCGTCATAATTAGTCCGTGGTTGAGCCAGGAAACTCCTCCCTTAAGAGGACCACCCCCTTCAGATCTTTTAACTTTTTTTTTTTTTACAAATCCTCACCGCTCCGTGACTCTGCCATCGCCAAAAACTAGTCAGAGGGAGGGGGTGGGAGGAGTGAGAAAAAAAGTTTTTTCAACTCTATTTCCCCTCCCTTGATGGCTGCCAGAAAGAGAGAAAAAGAGCGCAAGAAAGGAAAGAAAAAAAAGTGGTCCCAGTGCAAACCCGCGACTCAACCAAGTGTGGATGATGTGCTTTATAGAAGCTGGATCCCGAGGCAATCCATTACCTCCGAGCGACCATCCAGAGGAAGCTAGGGTGTGGGTGTGGGGAGAGGAATAGCAGTGAAAATGGGGAGAGAAAACGTCATTTTTTGGACTGGCCGATCGGAAAATTTTTCGCCAATTTTTTGGTGAAAGTACCATCCAATTCAAACATTTTGTAGATAATTTTTTTTACATGAGAGCGTCGGTTTCTTTCAACCTTCATCCACGTCAGAGAATATCCTGAGAAGATTGAAAGGAGGAAGAGAAACCTGAGGACCCCCCAAGCTTTGCTCAGTCACTCGATATCTCTGCTTCTATTGATTGCGGAAACACGTTCGGTGAAATGGAGGTTGGGTATCAGAAAGCAACCATCCCTGAATGCATTCTCACACACATCATGTATTACGGCCCGCCCAGATATCATACACGTCTGCTTGAGTTTCGAACGAGACAGCTGGTGCTTACCACCTGCTAATATTTTTTTCTCTCTCTAACTCTATAACTATGCATCACTCTGAAACAATGGCTTTGGATGCACTTGCAGGATGTATAGTCCTGGGTTCAAGGCGTGTGGATAACATTGGTCATTTGTTCGAGCGATAATAAAGCCAAGATGGCGGATGTGTAATTGAGTCGATATCGCCTTTGAAAAGCACTTGACACTTTTCACCTCATGGTTGGGTGTGTGTGGGGGGAAAGAGAGGCTTGAGAGAGTAGCACCTGGATGAGCTCACTTGTCGACATCCAAGCAAATTGATTCGAGTCATGTCATCTTGCCAAAGTGCCGGGAGTAGATCCGGACCACATGACGTTTCTCAGGATATAGCAAGGCAAAAGACTCGAGGAGATAACACGTATCTGGACAAACATCAGATAGGGGTGTGGGGAAAGGTTGAAATTGATCCGGGCTATTGGCGATTCCCTTTCAATTTGTGCCTGAAGTGCTATAATCACCTGTAGGTTGGCCAAAAAAACTGCATTATCTTCTCTGTCTTTATTCGAAAATGGAGGAACTGTACATCTGACGTAAGCAACGTTATTATTATCTGACGTTATCTTCACCGAAAATTTTTATTCCGGATTTATATCAACATTACAGGTGCAGAACAAGTAACAGCCTTCAAAAAACCGTTAAAAAAGCAAGTTCCGAGTTACGTAAAACTCGACTTACGTACAATATTGCGGATCGACCCACTTACGTAAGTCGAGTACTTGCTGTATAATACAGTGCATTTCTCATTCTAGGCTGTCATTCTCCATTTTTCCCCCTTCAAATAGTATTGGGCAGGTTTGACGAATGATTATTGTTTGTCATATCTGGTTCAAACATTATTGTTTGTCATTGTTGACCAGAGATTACTGTCATTTTGGGTATGAAGATTAATGGCGGGCCTTTTCTGTGGATGCTGCGCATGACAGAAACCATTTCATCTCCGGATTCTTGCTGCCCAACTTCATTTTCAGTAATTGATGCGGCCCATCTGCCACCAACAAGTTTTTGGTGCAACATGGACCGTCCCTTTTTCCATTGTTTCCCACCGGGGATCTCATCTTTCACTTCCGCTCTCTTGACTTTGCCATAATCTAATCGTTGGGGGCTATTGCGGACCCCTGGAGGTTGGAAACAGTCCCAAGTCTGCTGCTGGGGGTCTCAAGGGGTTACCAGTCCACCTGACTCCGGTTTTACTGCCTGCACTAAACCCTTGGCCAGCCTCTGACCTCTACCACAATGGGATCCGACCCCAACAAGGCTTTCATTATGAAATGCCCAGGCCCAGGCCGTAAAGTGGAGGAATATTAATAGTCAAATCATCGGCCACAAAACGGTCGTATTGATAAACCACGCCAGCGTTCACAATGGCCTTATCGTTCTGGCAGTTTTGCAGCCAGACAGGGCTCGAGATGGTCTGTGGTTTTGCTGGAAGCAAATAATCTGCTCCCAATCTGAACGCGTGGCCACGCCATCCTGCGCGCCATCTACGCCGCCATATTTGGGACCCCCACACACTTTTTTTTCTACTGCAGGGTGACAGGCAACAGATGCAGGGGCGTTGCTTATTCGCCTCTCAACAATCGGTCTGACTTCTGCCTGGACAAACCCTTTCGCCCATAATCGACTGGACTGATGACAAATGCGAGTTATGGCCCTTCCCTGATTCTATTATATGCGCAACAAAAAGAGACGGCTTAATTTTTCCACTTCCTAATCCCCCTCAGTGTGTTACACTACCCCTTTTGTTGCAAGGAGGCAAATATAGCTGGCCACTGGACTCCCTCCCTTTCCAGCCAACAAACATGTAAATCAATTCTGTGGTGTTTGATAGGCTTTGACTTTCCGGGCCTGGTTTTTTTAAGCTTATGCAAATGCGATCCATGCGGCTTGAAAGACAAGCCCTCAGCGGCCAGAAAATATTAATTCGGATTTTCTTTCTCGCATCAGCTGGAGGGTGAGAATTGTTTCAACCATTCCTTTTTTTTAGATTTCCAGTGGGGTGTACAGGGGGGCTTGAAACGTTCCGAGCCAGCGCGCTTCAAAGCCTTTGGACGCCAATCGATGCGCCTGCTAATGGACAATGTTGCGACCCGGGGTTAATCGTCACAATAAAAATTTAATTACAGGGGGGTCGAAAGGGTGTGTGGGAGGCGAAAGAGGGGGGGTGATCCATACCTCTCACTTCCATCTAACCCCCCTTTCCCCTTTCAGTTCCCCCCCCATGAAAATAATAAACGAGATTGATGGAGAAGTGTATTAATTATCTGGGGGAAGCACCCTTTAATTTGGATTAAGAATATCTTAATTGGGGGCTGTGATTGGAGAGTGGCTGCTGGAACCCAAAATATCCAACCCTTGCCTTGCTATATAGGAATGATTAATAGAAGAGATAAC
Organism: Catajapyx aquilonaris; assembly: GCA_000934665.2. NCBI lineage: Eukaryota > Metazoa > Arthropoda > Diplura > Dicellurata > Japygidae > Catajapyx > Catajapyx aquilonaris. The sequence goes on along the minus strand of KZ538043.1, from coordinate 116,973 downwards.
TGCAGGGTTGGTTACTCTTTTTTTTTATTTGGCAAACCAAACCTTGGTAGCATTACATCCCCACCTTTGTGGTACGTGGTTCCCGCCAGCACCGCCATTCACAAAATTACAAAATTATACTGTACTTGTCTAATTTGCCCTAACCTACACATTGCGACCCCGAGTACCTTAGCAGAATGATGGGGGCAGAGGGGTGGTGACGGTGGGTTGTGAAGGAGCACTTGGAACACGACATGTGCAGCACGCAATCACAGCCCCTACCTACATGAGAGACACTATAACTTAACGGTTTTTGCTCCAACCACATGTTTATTATCTGAAGGGGCAAAATTGCTCGGCACATACTGTACTGCGGAAGCGTGGGGAAAGTTTGAACTGGATTGGTTACAAAGTTTGAAAGTTTGTAGTTCAGACAAAGAATGTTGACGTATCAATGAAAATTCTTGTAAATTTTTTTTGATGAGTAAAAATTTCAACAATATTTAGCTGCCGGTATTTAGGTTTAATAATAAATCAATGATATATAATAAAAATTCAATTTTTGTTTCAGGCATAATTTAAAAGGAAAGCAGTAACACCTGATTCATAATGAATTATCGACAATCGCCAGAACGTGTAGGCGGTCCTTCTTCTTGCTAATTCTCAACTTGAAGCATGGGTATTTCCAGCCAGGCCCGTTGCATCAATATGCACGATTTGGTCGCAGTAAATTATATACCGTAGTACAGGACCGTAAAGATTATGATCTGCACCTGAAGGTTGTGAAACCTTACCTTGTTTGATCAAGTCTACACAAATTCAGAGGCACTGCAGAAAACTGGTGTCTGGTTTTCTTGTCAGATTATTTGTAATATCAATTGAATTTATTGAAATTTTGCTAAGCCTTTGATATATTTACTGTAGCATGTTCCAACAGTTTGCTTCCAATTTCACTGGTTGCTGGCAGAATCTCCGACTTATTTTCCTATCACCCTGTACACCCTCTACCATGCTCTGAATAAGGTGTCAATAATATGCAAGCCCCCCACCTTATTCCCCCAGCTCCTTTCCGCGAATTGGCCCCCTCAGTTGAAAAGAGTAGCTTCGCAAGGAGAGAACAAAGGCATGATGCATGACACAAGGCAACTTCCCTCGAGCGTCCAGTCCAAAATCCGGCAGGCCATGCCTTTTCGTGCTTCCGGACAAGCTATCCGGGGCTGGCCAGGCGCGTCCAGACCAAAGCCTCGGGACTCCGGGACGGAAATTCTGCGGCCTCCGGAAGTGAAGTCCCCCCCCTCTCCACCTCTCCCAACCACCCCACCAAAAAGGAGGCATATTCAGGTGCATGCAAAGTCCGTCCACAGGGGTATATGGAGTTGCGAAAAGGAAAGTCGCGTGGAGGAGAAAAGAGAAGGAGGGGCAAAGGCTTTAATCTGTCTTGGATCTAGGAGGCATCGCTGCTGCCGACACGCAACCTTCCCACGGACATAGGCCTTGCCCGGAACTGCTCCTTGGACACTGCGCTCCTATATAAACCAACCCCAGGGTCCATACACACAGTTTTGCACTTCTGCCGGGACTCTGACCTGAAAAGGGCAACTTCCGCACAAGAACATGTGGCGCGCACCGTATCTGAATAACCGGTGCAACACCATCGATATGATGCTAAAAGTTAACCAGCACTAATTATGGTGTCTATTACTCAAAATTTGGCAAAACCAGTATGACAACGCACGCCGATTTACCACGAAGTACTACTTTTCACTCATAGATGGCGCGTATTCCATCTGCACACTCCTGCCACCCTCAGGTCGTGCGATATATCAAGCCTGACAAACATCACACGGAGAGAATAAGCCTATTAGGAGCTAATATTTTTGATAAATTCTGCTAAAATATGTGCTTTTGTAGCCCCTCCCAAACAAAATCACACGAGTCAATGACCAGTAATTGACTAGAACAGATATGAGCCTTATTTGAAGGCACCCTTCCATAAATCTGCATAAAAATTAATTCCCATTCCGCGCAATTGCCGCCCACCCCTATCTAATTAAGCTTATAACGATCCGACGAGAAGTCGCCCCCCAGTAAGATCCTTTAGCGCTCCCCGGGCATAACGAGTGATCCTTACAATTAGCGACAATTACTCAATTTTATTTTGGTGCAGTAACCATTCCAAATGGGACACTTTCCCCAAGGTGCACGTCGGGCATATATCATTCATAATCAGGCCCCCCCTCTCAGAGCCGGGAGGCTTTTCAAGATGCGATATTTCCTTGCAGATGTCTTTATGGCGTTACCCCCCCCCCCCCCTTCTACCATTATGAACTCTGCCCCTAATGGCCTCCAGGGTGTATCGTCCTATAACGTCAACCAGGCGCACCCCGGTTCTGTAATGCTGAAACATTGGCACACAATATTGCGATGACGTTTGTCCTGGGTCGCTCCCATTAGCCTGTGATCTAATTAATCCCGGGGGGGCCCAAACTTTTAGGGACCTCTTAGCATGCATGACCCTCCCCTTTGCCTTCTGACACCCCCTTTCTACTTGACCCAGCCCTGGCTGTTTATAAACGAGGGGTTTTCTTCCCCGAAAAGCTACAAAGGGTGGTACTAATGTTAGGAGCTGGCAAACCATCAGTCGCAGCTGCTTCCCTGAAATATCGCCTAATAACCACTGTCTGACAGAGCCAATAAAGGGAGACGGCATCTATGCATGGACATCAACTTCCGTCATAAACAATTCAACAGATTTACAGACAATTAGGTTGAAGGAAGGAACAACCGCCCCTCCACCCTCCCCCTCCCTAACTTTTCCATTCCAGCCCCCACTGCCACTGGAATATTACATCGCATTCATCATTCCACAGTCTGTTATGTGCCAGGGAATGGGTTCGCCCTACAAGAAGTAATGCTGCAAGAACTCACTCTGTAGCGTGTTATGAAGGAGGTTTACAGGAGGAATATCCCACCAGCCTGCTCAAATTTCCCGCTCTTTTTATAATATATATTTTTTATTTTCAGTTTGAGCCCCCAGTAGGAGCGCAAAATAAAACCGCGAATATAAAGGGAAGAAAATGACAAAAATGGTAGGGACTGGTTTTTATGAGTTGTTTTGGGGATCTGCTTATGAAATTCATGGTATGGCAGAAGAAAAGAATGACTCGGGGGGTGCGAGAAAGATATCACGGACTTCTGTAATGGTGATGAAGACAACCGGCGTCTTATTTTTTTTCATTTCCATAGAGGGGGGGGATATAAAGTCCATTTTGGGTTTCGTTTTCGGGAGGGAACGGCCGTAATTTTATGGGACACACTAACCAAATGCCGTCAGTTGGATTTAGATGCACATAAAATGCAAATTTTTGTGTCCAATTTTTCCACCCCGTACACACGTTTATGTCGTATATATGTTATCATCTGCAATCAAGCTCGCAATTTTTCCACGAAGACTGACAGGTGTAAGATACCTGCAATTCCGTGGGAATAATCAGGCGTGACAAATGACGCATTTTTACATCAAATATCTTCTACACACACTAGATATGGGTATTAATATCGTATCTAGCTTGAACATCCCCACCATCAAATTGCCTGCCGAGTCAACATCAGACTTATCGCATCATTTTCTAACAAATGAAGTGCAGGGGCGTAAATCATGCTATCACCATGATTACAACACAGCAGCAAAGGGAAAATCATCCGACCTCTCAATGCAACAGATGTTCCTAAGTGGAAAATCATCCGCGACGCTTCCATCGGGCCAATCAATGACAGTCCCCCCTTCCCCATACTTTTTGATCAATATAAGTCATTCCACTGTACCTATCTCCAGCCATATGTCAAGATGTCATAAACGCGACCCCACACTTGACCATCCGTATATAAGAAAAGGGTCGGTTTTACCCAGCTTGATATTCCAGTCTCCCCCTCTCCTTCTAGGGGTCTCCTATAGCTAGAGAGGAGGGGACACCACCTTAAAATTCCACGACACCCTTTCCCATAATTCTCCTCCCCAAGGCGGAAAAGGAACCACAGTCAAATGACCGCGGTTGATTCTCGGCACTCCGGGCGCGGCAATGACAAAGTGAAGGCGGTCCAAAATATCGTCCGCAGATCCGGTCCCTTATAAGCCTAAGAATATTAAAATCTCCCACGTGCATAAGTCACGATTATAAAATTCACGCCTGCTTCATACGTATACAATTTATATATAAATAATTTTATTTTGTCGTTGTCTCTCACAATAAATATAGTCTCTTTCGCTTCTATCTTTTAATTTCCTCTGAAGGTATGGGTCCTGCTTGGGTTTTATTATCAGGTCCGGAAATTGTGGTCGTCGTCTGCGATCGCGGATGCTGCGCGCTTCTGCAACTTCCTCATCGTTGGCCACATCCATCTCCTCCAGGCCGAGATTAAACCTCATTTCGGCGCTCTTGTCAGTGAAGTCGCTAGCCAAAAAACCGCAATCAGGTACGTACTGATTTACCCACATTTCCGGGAGCAGAAAAAAAACACTAAAAGACAAAGGGAATATGGGCTTGCTATCGGGTCGGACTATAGAAGCAATGAGCGTGGTGTTTGTATCCAAGCAACCATTTTGCACGGAGCTCTCAAGATCAGCAAACGTTGCTGAGGTCAGGTCGTACACAATGGACTCGATGGTGTTATTGTCAAAATGTGTAAGCAGAAAAATGAGGGCGACAGTTCAAAAAGGACAACTGGGCGGTAAGGGCTAATTGACCGTCGCACCATGTCATGAGTAATGGGCTAAAATCGGAGTGAGAAAGTGCTGTGAATCACGTCCATTGCTGCAAGTATACTGTACGTTCGTAAAATATTGCGCAAGGAGCTATAAACGGTGTCTGTTATCTATTTTGAAAAGTGTAAAATTGGCAAAGTAGATGAGTTGCAAATATTATTGTTCTAGCAAATTTAGCGCAAATTGTAACTATTTTTTCACTTTATTCCCGTATATGTTTTGGGTGTAGTCAATCCAATAGCACACTTATTACAGTAATTTCCTACAACTGTCATTAAATTGTGTCTCTTTAGTGAATTTTTTCTCGATATTAATATGTAATATTTCAAACCACTGGGGCTTAAAATCATGTTCATAACAGAAAGATAATGACGGTACATGTGATTCACCAAAAAATTGTTCCAAATTATGGTAGAAGTGACCAGACCCCTCCAAATATTGGCTTCGTTTCGTCGCATAAAGAAACCGCGTTCTTTCCAAATGGGTCATCAACATTGGCCTCATTTCCTTCCAGCACGATTCTCTCCTGATGTCTCCCGATGTCCCTCCAGGGGTCACCGAGCTGTCCCCTTCGACACACCCTCGTTTGATCGTTTTTTCCTTCCTTTCTTTCAGAGGGTGGTTTACTGGCCACCTTCCCTCCCCCTCTACACTTTTTTGCATGCCGATTGCGGTCTGCCTTGATTGGCATGATCAACTGCCCAGTATCTCTAATCAAAGGGAGACGGCGTGGAGGTCGGGTCAGAAGGCCTTCGATTAGAGACCCCCCACCCCACTTTCACAAGCCGGTAAGGGGTGGGGGGCGGACCCAGACATGAAAGTCCTAATCCCCCCTACTAGCGATGGGACGTGGGAACAACGATTTTGGTAGCCCCCCCTTTTCTATATAACACCTCCCCCTAACCCAAAGCCAACAACAAAAAAATAACCGATATCGCACACGCTTCAGCGTAACTTCCATTGATGCCAATTACATTTGCTCAAAATTTATTGTCTGTAATCACTGGGAGGTAATGGGATCCGCACGAGTCGTATGTGTCACTTGGCTGCTTTGTGCTGTGAATCAGAGTAATGCGGACATTTCGTGCGATGGTGATGCACAGCCGAATTCTTGCGGGGGAAGTGTCCGGAAGCCTTTCGTGAGACGGTGGGTTCACGTGTTAAAGATCTCCCCAAAAAATTCCATATCTGAGGAGGTGGGGTAACAAATTACCCCCCGACCTGTCTAGAAAAAATGCTTGCAAAAATCGCCAGATAAAACTTCTCGTGCCTACGATTCTTAAGATTTTGAGGGTGTCTCATCCACCATTTGGGCCAAATGGAAAAGCTCTATTGTGAGGGATCGAGCACCCTTCAACTTCCATCTTCCCTCCCTTCCCTGGTTGTCCCGCTTTGTTTCGAACCTCATCCTCGAGATATGACAGGAAGAGTGGAATTTTCCACCATTTTCAGCTGCAAGAATGGAGTCCATTCAAGCAGCAGTTGGAGTAGAAAATGTCAGGAAGGCTAGGGTTAACCTCGATGATAAGCCTTAGTGGAAATCCTCAGAAGCAAAATAAACCGATAAACCTGCCTGTGCGTCACTGCCTGTTGTATACAATAGTCTCCCCCATAATGTTGCAACAGCTACTGGATGTTATTGAAAAACGTGCACAAGACATTACTTTTGTGGTTAGTCGGGTTAGTGGCCACAAGTTGCCCGGGGTCTCTTACCTCCCAAGAAAATTTGGATTCCAGTGGCTCAGTGGTCCATCTGCCAAAGTAAGGTCCGTAGCGCGTGCCCTTGGCCAGGGTTTGCCTGCTCCAGACTCCGAGACCCTGGGTGACCCCGGAGTTCCTCAACTCCAGCTCGGCCGGAACCATAGTGTTTTGGGTCCGGATTCTCTGCTCGAGGCTCAGGGAAGAAGGGTGGAGAGGATGGTGGTCTGTTACTCCGAGGGCAATGGGATGCAGGACTGAGGAGGTAGAGGAGGTGGACTCTGGTGCTTCGGTGTCTTCTTCTTCGCGCGAGGGCACCATAGTGGTGGTGGTTGAGGTGGTGGTTGTGGTGGCGAGAGTGGTAGTTGTCGTGGTGGTGGAGTCGTGTGGCCCCATGCCAGAGGATGGAATGTCGGGACTGGATAACATGCGATCCCTGGGATTGCTTTCTTCTCCTAGAAAATGCGCGAGCTCTTCCTCACTGCTTCCTGCAAAAAGCAGATGGAGAAGGTCTCAGTATCACAGGGGGGCAATTGCTACAAAGGATGCCAAAGTGCACGAGGGGAATTGACTCGACTTAAGTTTGCTCACATGGGTGGGCCCACACGACCACCTTACCACACAGGGAGGATCAGGTTTCCTCGAGTCCGGCGATGCCCCAAAAAAATAGAAATGGTAAAATAAATAACTATAGTTACTACGACTCAACTAAACTACAGATATGCCTGTCTCGACTAACCCAAACCGTCCATTTCTCGGAACTCGGGACGGAAACCCCATTTCCTATCTAATCGGCGTCGGAAGTATCAATCCCCTTCTCAAACATCGATCCTGTCACTCGCCCCAGCCTGTTAGTGTCAACACTGCCTGACATCTTGATTTCCTTTTATCCCCACCTATCTGCCCGGCCACGACTTTATTTCCACCCCCGAAAACATTATGGGCGGCTCCTCACTTGTCGCTCGTTTCTTTGGTGTGTAGGAGACGAAACGTCCTCTATTTGCATCTCATGGGGAGTCACCCTCATTGCCACGAGTGTTCCATGTGTGTCTCCACACTCGGAGCTCTGTTAATAAGTGTACGCCCTCGCATGCAGATAACGTGCGAAAAAGTGTGGATGTCATAAGGGATAGTCGGTTGGCTCGGCATGGATCGTGTCCTTCCATGCTTTCCGCCAATTAAGAGCCCAGCTCCTGGGAAAGAGAAGTTATTGTCACCTACTGGCACCACTGCAGGTGTTCCAACCCCAGCATTCGACGGATGAGAGATACGTGCATTTTGTCAAACCCGAGCTCTCTATTGTTAACACCACGTACATGCCGCCTGTCTGTAAGGTGATTAGTCTAAATGAATCACACCCGTGCACGCATCCTTCCAGCATTAAGAGCTGGAAAAATAAAATTCCTGACACCAGATAGTACGGCTATTACTCAGCCGCAATAAACCTCCCAACAATGGCTGCCGACCGAGGTGAGTAAGCACCTCCTGGCGGTAGCGTCCTTGAACTACAAGTGCCAGGCACCAAAATATTTTCCACCCACCCCCAAAAAAAATAAAAAAAATTGCGAGGCGTGATCACATAACAAGGGAGCAAGTTAGACATCCCACATAAAAAGACAGATAACAAGGTCCTTATAACACCACATCAGTCTCGGAGCAGCCTACCAGAACAAACTCATTACCGAACATTTTCTGGGATTATCTGTGCCGCCCACTTACTTGGTGTGATCCCGAACTTTGGCTCCGTGTCATGATTCCCCGAAACGGATTAAGAGCTACAGGCCCCGTGGAACTGCTTTTCACGCCGGATAGAGACAATATACAAAGGCTCCCTTTGTGAGTCCTTATCTCGAACGTGCCTCTCAAGAGCTCCCGAGGAACACAGGATGACATCAACACAGGACACATGAAACGATGTCATATATGTTGGGACGGCATAAAATGGGATCGGAATGTGTGCCGCAACCCCACTATAATAATCTGGTCGGCGTCGAGAATGACTGCCGTTTTCCCCATCGTAAAAATCTCCTGTAAAATTCAAAGACAATATGACCGGAGGGAAGTTTAGAGCCCCTGCTGAGGTTGTCATGCTGCCAGAAGACAATGCGAATGGGGTATCAGCATTGACCAGTTATGCATATTGTGTCCGCAGCTAGATTGCACACTCAATTAACTCTCTTTTTACTGGTGGGAAAGGTAGCCAAGAAAGTATCAGGTGGTGTTTTCCTCCTTTGCCTATCGCATTGGCTCATTTCAAATGAAGTTTTGGTTACATGACGACTTTGGGAATAATGGGAGTGAAGCGGTTTAGTACCGGTGTGCAGGCTATAAAAATGTGTAGCCTTTTTTTCCAATTATTTAGAGGGATGGTGTCACTGATATGGGAGCTAAGTTGGTTTGATCGCATATGATATGCCGCATGACTCAAGTGCGTTGTGCATCTAAATACAAACAGTCCAGTACTTTTAAAAACTTAAATTAGACACTAATGCTATGTCTACGTAACAAGATGATTCAGCGTGACAGTTAGTGACATTTTAATCAGTATATTATTTAGCACATTCTGGAAACTGTGAGTGATATACTAATCACACTAATTACAATGAAGTTATTATGCACTGTGTGTACCTTAATTTAATGTCTTCGCACAACCGGTTCTAATCTGCAATACCGGTACCAGTAGCTTTACTGTAGAATTTTTCTATTTATTTGGAACACATTTTTTTTGCAAAGTGCTCATATTCACTAGACCTACATTCAACTTCCTCAGGGAAGTACCAGAAACATTACTGCCTCACACTATGTCACAGCCGGAAAATGTCAAACTGAACAGACTTCCACCAGATAAAAACTGGCACTCGATCAATCAGCTAAATTTCACCCAGATCAAGAGCCCGCATCCGGCTTCGGAAGAATTATTCAACAAATTCCAGCCAAGGTCACGTATCCAACAATTCGCTAAATGTCATACTTAGTGCCATGAACAGGCAATCTGCAACACCTCACTCACCACAGGCTTTTTTATAAAATATCTCGGCTGACCTTCACCCAGCAATCTAAATAGCAAAAATTCCTTCTAACAACCTTTGCCACTTATTTTTTTTATCGTCAGCGAAAATGCCATTGTGACTCGTCCTTTTCGTGGTACGGCAATAAAAAGATGATACCCTTTCCCTTATCACAGTCAGGCAGCTCGTGAATGGTCGCTATTCCAAGTACGGGCAGCAGCAGGATAGTAATCGTCATATGTGTGCGAGTCATGCTCATCAGGCATCAGTTTGCAGATGATACCATAAAACAGATAATCACGAGGCTTCTGGAATAATTAGCGGCAGACGCGTCCAAGAGGAACCGACCAAGCACTGGGTAAACATGCTGGGTTGAATTAGGAGCTGACAGAGCCTGGAGAGGTTGCTAGGGGAGATCACACGAAAAACTGTCGGGAGTCACCAGACAAGGCGGCTCCAAAGTTAACCGAGGTCTGCCCCGGCAGTTTGTATCTCTCCAGCTGATAAATGCTGCGGTTTTGGTGGTCGAGCATCCTCTTTGCTCTGACACAATAATCGCAGCCAAAGTGACGCAAGGAAAAGTTTGGGGGATTCCATGCCGTTTCTGGAAATTGGGTTATCACTATGCAGATATGGTATCGGCCGGCTATCCTCTCGTGCATGGAAATGAACAAAAAACCTAATTTTTATAAACTGTGGCGGGAACTTCAATAATAATTTGCGAACGAGTGGGTATTATGAAATGCAAAAGGACCGGTAGGAAGTGCCTCTCATGGGTAATTAAAATTCGCTTACTATGGGAGAAAAACTGTCCTGCAACTGTGCTGAAATTTGTCATAATAATAATAATAATAATAATAATAATAATAATAATAATAATAATAATAATAATAAATTGTAGTGGCTGTAAGATCAAGGCATACAGTGTATTATCAAACTGTAGGTAGGCCTATGAATAATAAGCCTCAGTGCATGGATATAGGTATATGCGATCAATTTAACAATTACAAATATTTTATGCGTATAAATTAAGGACTGTATAATTATGGTGGCATATATGTCCCACGGGTTCTATGATAAATAATTATGGTACACTCGGTGTATAATACAGTATCGATAAGCCCCCAGCTCATTCCCATCATAATTCAAATTGCACAAGCATTGACCTGAAAATTGCTTGCATCTCACATCCCAGGGGCTGATACTTTCTGAATAGTTTAAATCGCATTATAACTTTTGTCAATTACACCCCGTCCTGCAATCATTGTTACAACCACGCATGATATCACTATGATCAAGACAACATGCCTAACATGCAGGGTGATGCACTTCCCAAGTCACACAAGTTCACGAGGAGAGGGAGGGAAAGAAAATATAAATTGTTTGCCCCCATCAACCGGTTTAGAAAGAAGCAACTAGATCTGTGATTTTTCTTCTCTTTACCGGTTGCTGGATCAAACTATCCACATCTTACCCTATCCCTTCCACCTGTAACTTGAAAAATGCAACACCCTGTACATTGAAGTTCATATTATTTCAACCCACCCAAATGTACATCGAGTGCGAGATTCACCCAAGATTTCTTATAATTTACATGAAAGATTCACGTGATAGGCCTACATCCGATCCCACATTATAGTATAGGCCTGTGATGATACAGTACCAGACATTATTATTATTACAACAGGTATAGAAGTTCGATATTGGTCACATTTTAAGTGACCCTTAAAAAGATGAAATGTCACGTTGACTAACTTAAACTGCAATTAGCTCGTAACTGTCAGTTAAAAAATTATAAGAGAGTGGGCTAAGCACATTTTCCCCCACACACATACACGCTGTCTCACTATAAGCAAAGTTCAGTGACAATCTCACGACCAAACGTACACATTGCCATTTCACCCTGATTCCGTGACATAACCGGTACTACACGTCGAGTAAGGCCTACCTCGGAGTCCTACACATGAAATGTGCCAGAGAGATGCAACATGTGAAAAACGATATCTGGTGGCGCAAGTCTTCAATCAATCCCCCCACCCACACTCCTTAAGGCGAAGGAACTCCCCAACCACACATACAAAAAAAAAGTGCTTTTACCTTCAAGTTGCATGTCATCCAGGCCTTCTTGGGCCAGGGACGTTCCCCGCGTGACCAATGTCCGTCAAGACGCACGCAGACCCCCAACACCACACACACTACTAAAAAGGCAGGCCACCAAACCCCCAAGAGTTCCACTGGAATCGCCGCTTGGAGCGCAGCAGCCCCACCTTTTTTTTTTTTTCTACAGACTTGGTGTTGAGACCATCCCCAATATGATGTGGGTCCAGACCGCTGGGTCTCCCGGAAGAAGAGTGTCTGCTTCTCTTTTCTGCATCGCAGCCACCCACCTCCAGAGCAACCCACCTCCCCCAGCAGCCATACAGGCCATCCCCCTGGATCTCGCCAGCGGACCAATCCGATGCCAGGAGGGCGGATACCTCCAGATAGTCAAGGGAGGGACAGCCAATGGGAGGGACCGGGATCATACGGGATGCACTTTGCAGGAGACTGGAAAAATCACGCACGGGAATCTGGACAGGAAAATTTTTTTTGAAACATTTCGAGAAAAAAAATCAAAATAGTGTATCCCAAAATCTTGGGTCGTTCACACTGAACCGAGCCGGTTCCGGAACATGCCCACTATTAGGAGCTAATAGTGCCTAATAGTTTCGGCATTAATAATGAGTTTAAGCTATATGTATGACGCATAATTATGTAGATAAGTTCTAAATGCAATAATAGTGTTTCAAACCTGCATTAGCTTGAGTGCCACACATTACAACAACTCACATAATATTTATAACTGAACCCCCAACATACAGTATACCAAACTTCTCCCGCAGCGCACCCGGGGGAAAAAAAAAAACGTGTCCGGACCACAATAAGTTGGGAACCCTACCTTTTTTTTATTTAAAAAAATATCCAACTCTCAACTACAAAAATCCGCAATTCGTCCTCTAGCTATATATTACAGCAAAAGCGCCCCAGGTTTTTTTTTTGCTTTAAAAAATACGCACCATGCCAATCCCCAGTTTTCCAAAAAAAAAAAAACTCCTGCGGTTTACTTCCGTCAGGGAACCGCAACACACCAACTAACTCTCACATGGTCCTGATTTTGAAGAGGGGGCTCCCAGAGTGGCCTTCCACATCATCCATGTCACAGGTCAGCAAAGTCACTATGCCTCTCCTACCCCTCCCCTCCCCCACATTACAAAACATTCATCCATCGTCAACAGAAACCCACCGGACCTCCCCATGCGGTCCGGTTTCCAAACCCACCACCCTATATGCCCTTTTATAACAATATATAGGACCTAGGAGGAAGGAACCGCTTCTCTGGATGACGCCTGTCGTCCGCAGACCAAAACACAACTATTCTTCTTTTTATAGGAGTCCACCCCCTCTAGTTTTTTTTCCTGTTGGTCAGTAGCGCCGGGCGCCTTTGCGATCTTTCAAGCCAACCCCCTTCTCCCTCCCTAACTCCAAAAAAAAAGTGGACCGACCGTTCTCACAAAGAACAAACAGAGTAAGCCGCGGCCGTGGAAAACTGGGTTTTCCCTAGGACCTGCTTGGTGGAGAGAAGCAAAATACCTCAACTGTCAGTGGCAGAGTCCGAATAGAACCAGGAGGAGGGAAAGGAGGAGTTTTTTTGGGGATCCGGAATCCAATTCTGTGGGGGTGCTATAAGCCATCTTTAAAGTTAAGTGCAATTTCAAATGCACAATATTGAGGTAACTTATATCCACTGGCAAATTATCAAACTATGCTGTTATTTTGGCTACACTTGTACACTGTAATTCATGTACTGATTCCGGAGGCGGTACTTCGTGATCAACAAATACCGTCTACAGTACTGACTTGTATAGACAGTCCATCGTTCAGTACATCTGATGTACTGACTTGTATACAGTCCATCGTTCAGATGTACTGACTTGTAGACAGTCCATCGTTCAGATGTACTGACTTGTAGACAGTCCATCGTTCAGATGTACTGACTTGTAGACAGTCCATCGTTCAGATGTACTGACTTGTAGACAGTCCATCGTTCAGATGTACTGACTTGTAGACAGTCCATCGTTCAGATGTATACTGACTTGTAGACAGTCCATCGTTCAGATGTACTGACTTGTAGACAGTCCATCGTTCAGATGTACTGACTGGAAGACAGTCCATCGTTCAGATGTACTGACTTGAAAATGGTACCGTACATCACAATGTACTGACTTGAAAATGGTACCGTACATCACAATGTACTGACTTGAAAATGGTACCGTACATCACAATGTACTGACTTGAAAATGGTACCGTATATCACAATGTACTGACTTGAAAATGGTACCGTACATCACGATGTACCGACTTGGACGTCAAATACTGTCTACATCACTGACTTGTAGACGATATTATTTTATTTATAACAAAATAGCACATCCAAGTCGGTACATGAAACGGTACATGAATTACAGTGTAGTTCATGTCACAAGTTGGAAACAAGTTAATGGGAATATGCACACAAAGCGACAAACAAGCAAGAAAAGTGCAATTACATCATCAAAAGACAGATCTGCAGGAATATAATCTTGCAAGTGAATCGTAGGATGTCGGTCTCCCCCTTTGAGAGGAGAGGCGTTTCTAAAAGCATCGTCTCACATTGTACCGGCACTGCGGAAGGGTACCCCGCCGAGTTTGTTCGACGGCTTGAAATTGAAATCCTTCAACTGCGTTTCTCTCTCTCTCTTATCACCCCCTCCTCTCACAGCTAGGGGCTTGAACTACACTTTCTTCATTCCTGACACAAGGAAGGTGGGGGCGTGAAATTGTTTCATTTTGCGCGTGTCATTAACAAACTTTTCACGCCCCGGAGTCCCCAATTTCGCAAAATTACAAGGGAGGGTGTGGGTGTTGGGGGGCGGGTGGAGTCAGAGAGAGTTTACAATTACGGTGATAAACCCGCGTCGAGGATCCTTGCTGGGATCCATCTGTTGATCGCACCGTTTTCAATTACTGGTCTGTCTGGCGCACATGTAAGGCGAGCTTATTAATGCAGCTGGCAACCGCTGTCACTTTTGGTCACCCCGGGGCGGGGAAGAACAGTGGAGCGGGGAATATGGAAGCAGAAACCTTCCCCTATATATATATGCCCTCTCTGTGCCAGCCAAGCCCATGGAGAATAAAGCTTCCCCGGAACTGTTTGCTCCTCGTCTAATCTTTGATGCCTTTGGAACAAGGCCTGCTGAGAGGCGGAGCGGACTATTGTGCAAGCCCTCCGGACCCGGGATATATCAAACGATTTTCCTCAAATATCCAGGAACGGACGTGTAAATCTCGACTCCAGCACTGCGCTGACGGCATTCTATACACACTTGCTGCATACGTATAGTACAGTACTACATATTGGTTTCAATGCAATCTTTGAGGCTATAAGACTAGTTTTTGGAGAGGCGATGCCTCTGAAGGATGTGCGGCTATATTGCTACATATCATTTACTTCCTGTTTTACTTGCTTTTTATATTATTTTATTTCATTATAATTGTTATGTGGTTAATCTGCAATACATTATTACATAGTCTTCATTTAGTCCACAATATTTTACAGCACTTTATAACAGGCCTATATACTTTTGAATTGATATTATGTCAATATCCTCAATGAATTGGTTAATTAATTAAGTCATTGTGTTATTTTATTATGTATTAAGTTATTTAACTTATATGTTATTTATTTTATATAATATTTGGAATGGTTTTTGGCTAATTTTCAGGGGGGGGGGGGTTTCACTCATCTCGCACTTCCGGTAGACTCAGTGGACATTAATTATTCTGAAATATGTGAAGTCTATCTTAATAAAGAAATTACCTGAACCGATAAAAAGTTGTATAAATAATTAAGCTATTTTAATTATGTATTTCACTCAAAAGCATTGGGAACTATTTTAAGTTGAGAAGATTTGAAGGCCATTCAAAATAATAGTACAGCCTACGCAGAGAAAAAATGTTCAAACTTAAAAATGTTTCAGCAATGAATTGGGATTGATTCGGTTTTAACTCAAAAAATGTGTGTCCTCAAAAATCAAGTACAACAATAATAAAAACCATTCAAAAATTGAGGCGTTAACATGGGAAAGTCCCAAAGAGAAATATGCCTCATCCAAAAAGAAAGAAAAAAGTAGACTAAATTTAAATTCTAAACTCATAAACTGATTTGATTTGACTTTTCATGACTTTCTATAACAACATCCGACAATAGGCCTAAGTATGCTTTTCTGTAATAAAATCTGATTCTCAGTGTTCCCAACCCTGCTTTTTTTCCCCCCTATCCCATGTAAAAAAATTATTTTTGTGACTTACGCCATCTCCCATGTCAACACCTCAATTGCATTTCGATATTATTACTAATTCGACACCCCCTTGCGTGACCTGATGAAATCACTGGCCTGATGATCGATCACAAAAAAAAGCGGCGCTCTTTGAATGGGGAGGGTTGCAGCGAAGAACAGAAGAGAGAAAAAGAGGGCGTTGATGCTGTCGGGATGCTGTGCTGGAGGAAGGAAGAGAGGAAGAGAGGAGGGGAAGTGCTGCATGGGCCCTGCTGCTGGGGTCGCTAGAGAGTGAGTTCCAATATTGATACACTGGGGAGTGAAGTGGCATCACTTGGAGATAAATCACGGGGGCCTAATGTGGGGTCCGGACGCCTTGTCAACCACTCCGAACGATGGCTTTCGCACGCAGGAGATTGCCGGGACGGGAAATCAATCCAGAGGAGAGAGAGACTCGGTGCTGCTCACGCCTCTGCATCCCTTCTGCCATGTTAGGGGGAAGATGCTGAAGATCACTTCGATCGGACAATATACCGACGATTATTGCAAATTTATCAAAATTCATCACATGCATAGGGTATGACCTCGTTTAATGTCTTTCTGATGTGAAAAGTGTACACTTGACACTTACGTATCATTGGGTGAAAATTTTAAATATTTATTGTGCAAACTGACAAGGGAATTACTACACAGCTACTTTTTCACCCCTAACTCATTTACACTAGTGATGAAGTGAGGAAAGAACATTTTCTCTTCAAGCTAATGAAACAGGAAACTCTGCAACATCAATGTGCTGTTTTGCATATGAATGAGATTAGCAAGTCTCAAAAAATTTGTAAAGGAAACCTTACACCGAGGTTCAATCTGCATGAATTTTTCGAAGGCGGGAGAAACAACCCCTTATATAACTTCAAGCTCTTGATGAAAAAGCCATGTACAAAAGGTAGCCGCTGCACTAAAAAAAAACCGGGATGTCCAATGCCCGTTATCAGCCCATCCGTGTCATCTCGAATTCTATAGAAGTCACTTCTCCCATCCAATCCCCTCCCTCTTTGGCTTTTGAATCCTCCCATGAATTTTCAGCAGGGATGTTTTCGCATGTGGACATTTTTCCTGAACCATTTGAGCTTGGCCGGTCTCTCTCCCCCTCGGCTCTTTTGCCATTGCAGACTGCCCCAAAAACACTCCACAGGAAGCCAACGCTGGGGGTCATAGAAACATCCCTCCTTCTACTCCCTTCGGCTGATAGACGATTATGATAAGGTTCGTCCTGATGCCCAGCGATTCACAATAGTGCCTTTTTATCTCCAACTTCTCTGTCATTAGCTATGGGAGCAGATGTTTCTAGGGATGGAACTTGGGCTGAGATCAGCTGTATAGTTCAGTCCTCCCAACCACCCCCTTCTTATGCATGAATGACGATGTTTGTGACGTGCCAAACGTTTATGCATCGAACAATTGTGAGCCTGTCGAGCGTGGCCATCTCCTGTGGTTATATGGCAAAAATATTTCGCGGCTCGCAGGATATTCATAATGCTGAATGGGGGAATCGGCGCCATGTTTGTGGACCAGATTTTAGGTGACAAGACTGCCTTAATTGATAGGTTCCAGTGACATTTCTTCTAGTACAGACACATTAGAATAAATTGCATTACTAATCAATTTTGTATTATTGTACGACGGCATCTCAAGCCTTCACAATTGAGCACAACTGAATATGCACTGAGGAGACTCCCTGGCCTAAAAACGGATCCCACGAAAATGTTATGATTGGCCATCCATCATTTTTCCCACGCCGCCCACTCTGATGCAGCGGCGTCTCTTCAACGGGTCTAGAAACCCATCACCAATTTGGCCCATTTTATAGATGGACGGGAGGGGATTGCCGCTGCACATGACAATCGCATCCAACTTCCCTATTTGGGTGTCCCCCACCCTCCTCTCTCCCTGGCTGCACAAAAGCGTCCAACAAAACACTGGCCCCGGATAAAGGATCAACCCCCCCCCCCCCTCCCATCACACATCCCTCTTCCCCCACGCATGAATAATAAGCATCATCACCCACCGTTATTGAGAAGTCAAACCTTACAAGCCAGCAGGACAGTCGGCTCTATTTTCTTAAACTTGTGTGTGACTAGAAACCTGGTCGCTTCCGATGGGGATGGCCTTTGATATCTTGATCATCAAGGGTTCCTAACGAAAAAGAGGGGCTTCACCCGAATGTATGAAGGGAAGGAGGGACCTTTAGGGGGTGAAGAGTCATCCTAGTGTCCCAGAGGCAGCTGAATACATTTTTAATGTCGACTTCAAATCTAACATATCTGGGCCACCTATCTGGTGGGAGACCCTATAATTTACCTTTGTACAAAAACTGTTTTGCCTTCTATAGAGAAGGTTGTATCAAGAGCTTGGTTGTATCAACTCTACAAAATCAAACAACTTCAGATGCGACTAGAAAATATTTTCTGGGAGCCGACTCATGACGTATAAATTTGGCCAAAAACTGCCCAAGCTGATGACAGGTCCTATTCCGGTTGTAAGAAGTATTGATCTGATCAGGTCTGCTCTAGTGGCTCGCATGCTGCCCAGCAGAAGCTTAAGTCGTAAAATCCGGGTCAATTGTTGAACAGCCGCAAATTTGCCATTACACACGTAATAGTGTGTGTGGGATCATCCATGGTTTGGTTTCCCCCACATGCAGAGGGGGAAAGAGACATATCTCCTATCAATTATTTCCTTTCAAGCTAAATCCCACTCTGCGGCGTTCATTTGGTTGCCCGCACGTGTGCAGCATGGGTTCAGGGATAGGATCACTCTTGGCCAGCACATGGCCAAAGGGGTCACTTGTTAGGGGGTTGGGGGAAGAGGGAAGGGAGCCTTCCTGTTTTGGACTGATTGGAACCGGAACGTTTGCGATACCACAAATCAGCGAGGATGTTGTCATGGAAAAGGGGGGGTCCACCTACAATCCTTTCAGAGGGACACATCTTCTAAATTGGTAGCCAAACCTGCTCTTATTCAACTATAACCAGCCAAAAATTCAACAAGGTCCGTGACACATATTTTGACCAAAAAATTGACTTACGAGGGGTGAATATGTCGCCCTAAAGCAAGAAGCCCGTCAAGTCCACTCTGATTCACTTCTTCCGTTAACTCGACTCAATTGAGGCAGGACCCCCAATTTTTTCCTCCATGTCCTTTTTTCCTCTCCCTATCCTTGGGAAGGTATAGTTACGCCACACCTTGTGACATCCCCGCCGGTTGTTGCCCAGGTGCCTTCTCTCAACCAAAAGCAAAGCCCCGTCTCCCCCCTTTTGGAAGCAGCAGGTCGGAGGGAGCCCCTGACGAACAATGTGCGTTTATTAAGATATCGGCGGTGACATCGCAGTCAAGAGCGGTGACAACTTGGTTGGCTTCTCCAAACGGAGCGACAACCAAGAGAGGAGGGTTCTATACGAGGGTAGAGGAAAAGGGAGGAAAAAGGTGTATGGGTTCCCTCCGATGTCAAAGGGAGGCCTCGAAAGAGAAGAAGAGACAGAATAGGAGCAGGGATGTCCACCTTTGGAAAGTCATGATGGGATGTATACAGTTCGGAGCAAAAGAGTTCTTAACGGTCCTGTCAAACGCGGCCCCGTTTTTAATAACTTGGTCAGATGAGGAATTTTTGGTGTGTTTGGAGGTCGTAGTGCTGCACTGATTGGGAGCTAACTGGGTGAGTAGGGAAAGGCTTTGTTGCGAAAAATGAAACAGGTAGTGTTGGGGGAATACTGACGGTTTCTGTCAATGACAACAATGTTCAATTTTGGGCATGCCAAACGGTCCATCGCATGTGTTGGTGGTCCTTGAAATGCATGCATGACTTCTACATACAGTGTTTGGAACCACCCTCTGCGATATTGTACCCCTTTGTGGTCCGTTGCCCCCCACCGCACTAACCTAATGGTATTATACTATTGCTTGAAAATCAGGCAGAGTACCACCTTCTCATAGGATCGTGTAAAACGTGTGCTAACTAGAAAGATGGCAAATATTGCAGCTCGTTGAAATATTCGTTTCAGTTTGGTCAGATTTGAGTGTGGAATTTTTGCCATTTGTTGAATCCGCTGGCAGAAGTCACAGATAGCAGAAAACAAGGTGGACATCCCTCTGCATTCCAGCACCTTTCCCCCAAAACCCCAAACTTTTGTGGCCAACCCCTCCCACTCACCAGCAGGGACACCTCCAGAGACTCATCATTGCGACCATTGTCCTCCGATTTCCCACCGGCCATTTACTCCCTTTTTCCCCGAACCTGACCCCCTTGTTGTCGCCCCCCCCCCAACCTTCCGACATGTTATAAATTCATTTCCACCCCCCCCCCCCTCCTCACCACCACCACCACCACCACCCTCTTCTCCTTGAAGCTACCGATGGTTACGCGGTTGCAAATGGCAACCACCCCATCCACTCCGCGTCTTGACTCCGGAGGAATCCCAACAATGGGCTCGCTCGGTTGAATGGGCAAATGGGAAGGCGCCAACCTTTGGGAAGAAAACCCCGGGGGCTGCCCCCTCAGTGCCTTTTGTCACACCAGCCCCATGCTCGCGTGATAAATCTCGGGGTGCGCAGGTTTCATTGTCGCGCAAAGTCCTGGGTCCCATAATGAACGACCCATCTTCCGACGACGCAATGGACGACTCCCTTTTTGCACTTGGTGCAAAAACCACCCTTCGTACGACACCCTGAATAGGATGGCAGTAACAAAGAGCAGGAGTTCCCTTGCAAAGCAAGAGAGAGCTGCCTTCATAATTTACTTTCATTAATTCCCTTGAACTGCGGCCTGTGGTGACAGTTTACAGATGTAATCACGGCGGGTAAGAAAGACTTCCCCCACTGGAACTAAGACCATGAAAAATAGTCTAATGTGTATGAGATGAAGATATCAACCCACTTGGGAAGGGGTGGAAAGGCCAAAGGGGAAAAAATTCGCGGCAGGTTCAACTTGCCTTTTTGGCTCTCGTGAACCGCAATTTACAGGTTTTATGAGCCTCTTTTGCATTAAAGGCTTGTAAAGGTGGGGGCCGCGGTGTGATTATTAACTGCACCAGTAACTTCTGCATCCTTTTTCCGGTTCGAGTTACCCACACTACATGACCTGGTACCAACTCGGGGGATCTTTATTATAGGCATCCGGTTGCATAAGTTAGCCGTAGCCCATTTATATAAAAGCCGTCATAGTAGATGTTGGTAAGATTTTAGTTATTCTGTAGTAAAGTACTGCGCTAAATTGTCCTCAAACATGCTCCGTGTTGGCAGAACCCAACAAAATTGGTGCGATAAAATTAGTTTCCCATTCGTGACACTGGCGGCAAATTTAATAAATTTTTCTCCACTTAAATCGGGCCTAATTGCAATCAAAAATTACTGCATCCAAAAAATTGGCCCAATTTGTTTCCTTCCAAGCTTCATAAGCAATCCAACTTCCTCTCTCCTGCCCTATCTCTCCAGCAATCCAATCCGTCGCACAAGCAGCACCCAAACGCAGGTGACCTCCCGGAGACGTTACCCTCTTTGCATCACAAAAGGTCCTTCGCAAAACCTGAAATTTCCCATCAGATAAACACATATATTTACCCAACCCTTGCTCCCCGTAACAAAAGGTCCGCACGCGTCTCGCTGCCTCCTGCAAGAAGCATCTCTTTTCCTTCCAAACACACCCCCCCCCTTTTTCCTTATGACCCCGTGTGTGCCCAACCCATTGGCCTTACAGCTGCAAGATAGGAATCGGTCGGTGGCTACTACTAGGGTCCAGAGAGGATGGTGGAAAAAGGTGATGGCTGGTGGCTGCTGGTCATATAGAAACTGGGGAGGGAAAGAAGTGGGAGGGCAATCTTGGCCATCTCCAAGTATTCACCCTTCAACCACCCACCTCCCTAGTGACAATGCAAAAGGGCACGAGAAAAGCCTCTGGTTTGAGTCACAAGGGGCTACTTTTTTCCCCCGGACTTCTCCTCTCTTTTTTTCTCTCTCTCCCACCCTCACCCTTTAGAATTCCCTTTCTCCATTTAGGGAAAAGAGTAGAGGGGGGGGGGGTGATTTAAACAAGTCGGGAAGGGCCACAAGCGCCAGGAGCTTTTGATCGAATCCATTCGCGCCTCTGTCCCTATGATCGGCTAACTGTCCGCTGCACAAAGGACTGAAGAATAGTGGGCTTTATCTGACCAGTGTGGGATAGCCTCTTGGAACGGACAGACTCCCAAACGCTATCAGTCCTCGCTGGGGAAACTGGCGTTCGCATACTAAACATTGCCTTCCCCACCACCCACCCTCGTTTCGACAGCTAGATTCCACCCAGTTCTCTTCACAGTCAGCAGGTACACTCGGATTGGAAAGCTGATCTATACGGAGAGATTTGCAGGTTTTTTTTTCCGGGTTCAACGATTTTACTGGATTTTTAAATGAAAGTGCTACACTTTCAAAGGGATGCTGTGATGTGTTAAAATTTCTAATTAAC
This sequence comes from Catajapyx aquilonaris, assembly GCA_000934665.2. Taxonomy (NCBI): domain Eukaryota; kingdom Metazoa; phylum Arthropoda; class Diplura; order Dicellurata; family Japygidae; genus Catajapyx; species Catajapyx aquilonaris. The sequence goes on along the minus strand of KZ538043.1, from coordinate 94,677 downwards.
ACGATTAAGTAATTTGTAGGATGTTATGCATAATACTGAATTCCCACAATCGCACCCTAAACGTGAATTCAATTTTGTTTTATTTACAATAAACATAACGAATTTTGGTCAAAATTGAGTTAAATGCATTGTTTCATGTAGGCATCAGATGGTGATTTCTAATGATTGTCATATTTGCAGTAAAGATGTTATAGCTCCTAGACCTAGAGAAATATTTGACGAAAAAATCATTTTATAATAAATAATTCAATGATTTCCAAACACTGTCTCTCCCTAATGGCCAAAAATCCCAACGGGGTAAAATAATAAAAAATAAACAAATAATTTTCAAACACTCATATCTCAAAACCAGTACAAATGTGACACTGATCGTTCTGGACATTAATTTTAGTTCCCCCAATTACATTTTTCAAATTTAAATCCCTCTATCCCACTTTCTGTTGCATTCACCACTAAATTGTCACGATGCGATGCCAGCAAAACATATGCCAACCTTCACTATTAATAAATTATACAGTCTTTACAAATCTATTTACAAAATTGCGAAAAATGTTCTGACTGTAAGCTAATTAGAAAAGTCGGATCCTTTATCAAACCAATCCTTTGATGCGTCCTCTCACTTGAGCAAGCCTATACCACCTTTTTTTTGCTTGTTCCTGTTCAGAAATAATGGGCACTTGTGTACGGAATTGACTTTCGATATACGTTTGTCTAGATGGGAGGTGGGAAACGATCGTCCAGCAAACAATCACCTCTTCGGCCCTAAGGTCCTCCATCTTCCACAATTTTCAAAGTGAGCGAGAAGGATCAGAATTGCTCTCCCCCCCCCCCCTTGCCCATTAAACTGCTGCACCCCCTTTAAAACGACATGGGGGGAAAGGTATGGCAGGGGGGGTCTAACTCTACAAAAAAAAGGCTAACTCCGTTTCGCCAAGTCTCGACTCTACTTCAAAGCTCCCAGAGGTCCCTCCGGCTGATGGCAGCCATGGGAATCCCCGCTGGGAATTAATTCGGATGTTGTAACCCCCTCCTACTTGTAATCTCCCTCAAGCATGCAAAAATTTCATCTCGAAGCACCATACCTATACCTCTCTCTGTTAATTTTTACAGTCTCTCAAGAGAAAATTAGGACATGGGGAGTGAAGTCTGCCAAAAAAAAAAATGTCTGAGACAGCGTCCCACTTGGGGGGGAGAAAAGGCCCAAACCACACGAGAATTAATCCGTTATTAAGCCCTCTATCCTGTCATGTGCCGCACAAGAGTCACTTGTCGCAGACCTGGGAAAACCAGGCTGACTACTCCCCTCCCCACATTTTCAATTGTTGAGAGCAGGAGGATGGGAAAATTTTTCATGGCGAACTTGCTCTTTTGCATGCATTGAAACCCGTTTTTTATGTTGTTAAAACGCGGCCCTTTCCTTCCCTTTGGATGCTGGGGAAGGGGGGAGGGGGGGGGGAGAGATCAATGGGGTTGAAATTGGTTCTTCGATGCACTCTTGGCAGTCAGTCGGGTGATGTGAGGAGGGTGGATGGCCACTCTTGATGACTGCGGGAACATGGGTGGTGGGAATCGAAATGGAATTGAAAATACATGGGAATGTAACAATCATATCATACATTCAATATTTGTGCTACTACCCCATGACCTATAACCGTCCCTCCAGGTGGAGCCTATTCTTCAGCGGATCCACCCCTATTCTTCAGCGGATCCACCCCTATAGCCTCAGCGGATTTTTCAGAAGATACACGCCTCAAAAATACGGGGTCTCCCGATACGAAAGCGTAGGTGACATGTCCAACTTGAGTGTTGGGTGGACGCATCGGCCCAACTGCTGTCCCCCTCGGCTGCAAACGGCCTACAACTTCTAGTTCACGTAATTTCCTGCCAACTGCCGGCACTCGCCAACTTGGGTGTTGGAAGAGAGAAAATTGGTCTGCCCTACTGGAAGAGGAGTGGTATAGTGCTGCTGGCTGGGGAGGGGGGGAGAGCTGTTCCGAGCTCTGATTTGTGGCTAATAATCCGCAAGTAATGTGGACAGTCTGCTCCTGGACCACTTTTCAATTCAATATCCCTCTCCGGAATTATTTGACCCAAAGTGAACGACGTTACAAGGCAAGGAATCGATGAAACGGCCCCAATGGAGCGTGTATCCCTCCCNCCCCCCCCCCCCTCTATACCCTATACCCAGAAAGTCAGGGTGAGGAAAGGGGGTTAGGTGGGGGAGGAAATCGAGAGTGATCATTTTCACTTTCGGGCCATAAGGCCGAGAACAGACCATCAGAATCGTGGGGAGGCAGGGAGGGAAGTTATAGTATTGGAGGGGGGTCAACAACTGGCCTCCGTCAATTTTATGGAAATGGTATCTGCTTCTGCCATGGCGTGGCGTGCCGTACCGTCGATCCCCGGGGCTACGATGCACTCGGCCGTGAGCTGAGGATGACGAACAATCCCATTGATTTCACGTTTACTCGGCGCCTGCCGCGTCTGTTGCAGAAGCGATCCTAACCAAGGACCCAGCCCTGGACCCCCCTTCTTCCCATGGGAGGGAGAGCACCCCACCCACCCTTTAACAGGAAGTATGCTAGATCATTTCCCTGGTCGACATGTCAGATCATTGCAATTATCAGAGAATTTCACAATGTCTCTGTAAGAGCGTCAGTTGTATGTAACAAGAGCCTGACACTTCTCATGTGACCGGAAGCACTACTATTGGCATCAATATCACAGGCGCATTATGTTTCCACATTTTGCAGATACAAAACTTCCGCGGATATGAACCTACAAGCAAAAACTTGCTATCTACATCATTTCCCTCTAAAAACTATTCCATCCCTTCCGAGGCCTGCATTTCCACTTCAGTCATCCAACATGGCAAAAAAATCATGCAAACATGCCATGTACCGTACCCAGCAGTAAGCACCTCTTACGTAAGTCGTCCTTGATTACAGCACCACCAGCAGCTCCTGCTGCACAAGGTGACTGATGATTTAATAATTACGCACCAGTGTTTACATCGCCACCTACTGCGATCTCCTTTGAGCTGAAATTGTGTACCACACTACATGTGGCCGATTTGCTGCATGCCACGCCGCTGGGCTCCTGACAGTGAAAAGTTTAACACATGCGCCTGTATTTTTAATCCCCACCCCTCGCTGCCTGGCTGCCTCACTGGGGCTGGCTGGCTGAACACTAGTCAACAAAAATCATACACTGGCATCCAAAATGGCCGCGATCGCACAGGATAGTACTATCTCCAAGATGGCGCCTTGAGTTGATGAGGTTTGAGCACAGCCTGGCCTCGTTTTCCTTTTTTTCTCTCTCTCTCTCTCTCCTCTTCTCCTCCTCCCCTTTCGCCAATTTCCTCCCCCGGTTCACCCTCCCTCCCCAAGTTCCTGGTCTTTTGGAAATGATTTCTCCGAAGATTTTTCATTATTTATGACGTTGATAATCTGCGAGATGAAAGTAGGGCCATCAGAACCAGATGCTTCGCTGATTTATCACTGCGATCGGGGGCCTGTTCGTACAGCACTGCGGCATCTTCCGTTGGCTTGATTGCTTTCCTCTTCGGTACATAACTGCGAGCCATCTCTACTTCAGCCAGCCAACCAGCCAGTAGCCAGAAAAAGAAGCCAACCAAAAATCAAGTCGCAGAAAACTATAGCTGCTAGAAGCTTCATATTTACTAATATTAATATCTAGTAACAGTTATGCATCTACAGGAAGAAAAACATGTTAACAGCAAGTGGAACATGTTTTCTCCCGAATTTTTCAAGTAAAGTCATTCACAAACATTAATTTTCAGTGCAACCGCCTGTAGCAATGACCCTAAAATAATCAACATAGCTTGTAAATATTATTAGTTTACATAATATGACCGCAGTGTAACCTGCCCTGAAGGAATATGAGGCACTCTGTCTCTATCCCTCTTTCCATTTTCCTCCCTTCCAGCATCCCCCCCCCCTCCCTTCCATCCCAGCCCCGATCTCTCTCCTCTTGATGAAATTCGAGCAAATGGTGAATAATAAATGGCGTTTAATTTTAATTGCGGGATGGTTTGGGGTAGATGTGCCATTGGGTTGGCCCTTTTGTTCCCTCTAGACCCCGGCGGCAACCCTATTCATGCACTTGATACAAATTTCATGTTTCATATCGGAAGCGTTCTACGTTTGCACTTGCCAGCCCAGGACCGGGGCTGGCTGGTTGGGATGGAGTTTCCCCGCGGAGGATTCAAATTGTTGGGCCAGGGTCTGGTGGGGAGGGAGGCGGGGGAGAAGGGGAGACTGCCAGACCAAAAAAAAAAAGTACGCTGATGAAAACTCGGATTTTCTACCTGAGCTTCTCCTCAATATAGCACAAAAACGTATAAAGAATTTAATATGTATACAAAAATTCTGATATGTGAATAAATCTGTTATTGATTCGAGTATACTTTTTTTCATTGGGCAGCAGACAATCTGACAACTTTGTTGAATACTATACGATACGATACGATTCTAACCGAAAAATTACATAGTCGGATCCGAACCACCAACAACAGCCGCTTAGTAATGACCTTTCTGGGTGAGTCGACTGCAGACTTTACCCAGCAGTCTGGGGGTATTACTTCCTGTCGTGAAGGGGATATCACCTCTAAACCCAGACTCATCCCTAATCGTCTCAAGCGCCCCTCGCATCGCATGACAACTCCCTGTGGAGACAATTGTGGGGAGTCTTGGAAACGGTCACGCCAAGTTACGTGCCCAGGTTCATCCCCATCTAAACCCCCTTCTTTTACAACAAGTGTGGAAATTGGGTGTGCTATACCCTCCCTTCGTCTCCCTGCACCTTCAGCACCCTAACCCTGCCAGTCCTCTCCTTTTCTCTATACAAGAGAGAAAAAGAGAGCCTCGAGCACTTGTGTTAGGGGGTCGACCTCCCAGGGCGCCCACCGCCATATTACGCGGCGTGGACTCCCTCCACTAACGAGGATTTGCTTTTATCCCAATGATGCTTGTCTTTTGTCCCCAATTGTGGGCCGTTCGTCATGCAAGGCGGAGTGGGACGCCAGCCAGCCAGCCCAGCTCAGGCCTAGAAAAGCTCACCTCGGATAGAACCAGAGAAAAGGGGGGCTTAGCCAGATTCGACTAAATGAACTGGATGCAACTTCTTAATTGAGATGTACCCTGAACTATCAGTTACTAATGAACATGTGAACGCCATTGTTCCTTTGAGGAAGTACCCTTCTCAATCCCTATCATTTTTTAAAGTTGAAAAGTCGCCGGTTCTTTTTTTCTGGATGAATGGACACCATGAGAGGTCTGAGTAAGTGCCTTCATCACAGTCGGGAGTTGCCCTTAAGAAGGGTGGGAGTGGGACGTACCCGACAATCAGATGGGGGACACGTTCAATGGAAAAGTGAGTTCAAAAAATGCATCATGTATTTTTGAACTCACTTTTCCATTATGCGAGCCACCCCAGGTTATTGTAATGTGTGGACAAAATTTTGCGGGCAAATTTTTTGTGTCCAGGAATTTTCATAAGTCGAGTGGGAAACGTTCCTTTTACCTATACAGCAGCTGTTATTGTGCGGATCAGACGAATAATAACATACAGCGATTTTTTTTTGGTCTGTGGTTTTTCATTCAAAGGCAAATCAATGGGAAATAGACCTCTTAGGAACTGAAATCACTCCAGATCATTATATCTCAATTGGACACTGCGGGACCGTACTTGATGGCCTCTTTACTGATTGTATCGCTCAGAAATGCGTCGTTTTTTTGTTTGACCCTCCGAGCCTTGTATTGAAAAACTCGCAGATGGCAGTTAGCTAGTCAGATATATGAGATTGGAAGGTTCAGGACGTACAAAAAATTGGAGGAAAAAAACATCACTGGCCTTGTTGTTCTAGGGTGTGTCATTACACCAGCAATAATTACGGCGTAAAGTGGCAGTAAAAATTAGGTGAACATGATAAACACGAATAGGAAGCAACATGTGTGAGCTTGGCACTTATGTCACGGGTCCAAGGGTGGGGTGGGGGAGTTAGAAAGGAAACGCCGAAGAAAATCTGTTCTGTACGCTTAACTCTTCCAAGGATATGGCAGTGTCAGGAGCAGAAGTGTATATGGAGGGGGCGGAAAATCACTTTCTATAGGTGAAAGAAAAGAATGGGAAGCTGTAAAAGTAAATTGGATATCCGTTCTGTGGTACGCTTGTGACTGTTTTTCCCCCAACCACCCACCCACATATCCAGCTAAAATAACGTCAGAGGTCGAGATAGCTCTTTTGGTAAAACCGATGGGTTCAATCAGGCGCGACCAATAAGCGTGGCTTACTGTAAGACAGGTGCAAAGCCATGGGGATTCTGTTTTTCAATTCACAAGACTAGTATGACACCTATTGCAATTTTTTTAAAAAACGTTTTACATGTGACGTTGCCATATGTTAGCAGTTAACATATGGCAACGTTACAAAACTGGGGTGTAATTCATGGGAAAATCCAAAGCACGAATAATGAGTGATATACTGCTATACCATGCACAATTCATTTGTGTCGTGTTGAACAGCAATCCGTGCTAACACGCGCTGCCTAGACCTGTAGAAAATGTCGCGTAATCTTTCAATTATACTGCTGACTGTGCTCTGACTCTCACATGAATCCCCTTACTTCTTCCCTTATCTTGAATTGATTGTGGATTTTGATTCCGTGCATCGAAATGCACGCGATACAGCGCGTGTATGTCTCGCGATATTAATGCTAATCGCACTTTGTATGCACAGCTATACTCACATACTCCGGAGAATAGGTCAGGAACTGACTGTCAATAGTGAAGCAGCACCCTACTCTGTGGCAAGTAGATAATTCCTAGTAAAACGGACGCTTTATCTAATACAGAGGAAAGCTGTTTATCTCGAGGTGACTTCCTTCCGATCTGTCTATCCAATGCGGTGAGATAACATGGAGAGGTAAATGTCGCATTTTAGTTAGAAGGAAATTCCACCTGTTGCAAATCTTTAGTCATGGTGAGGGTGTTGTTTGAGGGAGGAAACAACGCACGCGAGGAAACCTAAGGCTTGTAACTACAACGATGCTTGGTATTGTCGTCAACCAGTCCGTTTCCACGAACTTGGGTTTCGATCGTCTTGGTTCATGTTGGCGGAACAAGGAGGGACCCAAAATTTCTCAGATTCCTTTTGACTCCTAAGGTTGGCTTTTGTCTGGCTGTTATTGCCATAATTTTCGAGATAAGTGCCTGACCGATATTCTAAACAGTGACATATGGCAGAGGGTAAAAAGGTCATTTTTTCTCTCTCGGTTCTTAAGCAGCTACTCAGATGTACAGTACCAACGTAATGTTATTGCTCCATCGGTCATAAAATAACGAAGACTTGACTAAACATTCTCAACGCAAATATCCGGCCTTGTGCAACCACACATTTTAGGACCGTAATGTAAGAGGCAGTGAAATGGTCAAGAAGTTTATATGCTTGACCTTTTCCTCTCTGGGGGTCAAATGGATGACCTGCACTTTCCTCTGTCTTCTGGTGGCAAGTTCTCCAGTTGTAGTAAGAGCATTATTCGCACCAGGTATATAGGCTACATCTAACCAGTACTTGTACGATTTTTTTTAAAGTAGGCTACAAATACTGGATATATGTAGCCTACCTGGTGCAAATTTAATTAGTGAATCACAAAATCTCCGGCTGAATGAACTAACCCGAATTGTTCTGCAGTGTCTATATATTCAAAAAATTCTTTTATGTCCCTCAGGACGTGACGAAACTCCAGGGGGTAGCTATACAAGGGAGGGCTGGTAGGGAACTGAATCTTTGAGTCTCCGGGATCGGTTTTTACGCAGTCGACTGGCATAGAAACAGCGAAGTAATTAAATATCCGAAGCCCCTTGATCTCTAAGTTGGGTTCGTGGAAGATAACTACTCGGCGTGGGAAGGAATTGGTTTTGGCAAACACTGGTCCCCGCCAGAGATGGCAATCATATTCTTCTCCTGCTGGAACTTTGATGAGTTTTGGGGGGCGACGGAATCCTTACACTGGTTTTCCCTCCCCCACCCACCTTCAGGTGACAAACACGTCTGTTGTTCCCCAGTCCCCGCCGCTAATTTGTCAGGTGTATATAGTCGAGGTTCGTTGCCCGGGGAGCGCCTAAGAGAAGTTCCTCAACCCGATCTGTTCCTTTTGTGATGAAGGAAAAGTTAATTTTTGTGTGTGTGTTTTAGGAGGGGGAGAACTATTAGTGGGTATATCTGAAGCCGTATAAGTGGACATGATGATTGAGAAACAGTCGTGTTCTTTTGATTGTCACTTGCTTGACTCCAGATGAATGATGCTGTTGTTTGGAACTTTGGCTCCAGAAGCTGTCGAGGGGAAGTCCCCCTCTTGTGGGAATGCGGAAAAAGATTGATAGATTGGAGAGCGGATTGGAGTAATAGCACATGTGGCGACGATGATGAGACCATTCATGCGGTTCGTAAAGAGTTACTCATACGCTATAGATTCTTGCCCGGAAGTCCCTGGTTCGAATCCCGACTTTTCCGTTACTTGCAACAATCTGAGAATCTGAGAAGCCTTGTACCTCGCACGCCTCCCGAACCCAACACCTCCAGTGTCAAAGGAAGTTCACAAAGGATGACCACCCCGGGGCCTGGAAGTCATCTGGGGAGGCATCCTAAAACAGTACAATCCCTGTGACCCCCCGTAGTTTCGCACTAATGCGGAGCACATGGAGCAAAGGGTCATCAAGCAGCAAAAGACCCCCGCTTGTTTCCAAGAACTAGGGGCACAAGAAGCGGAAGCCACTGACCGCACGCTGCGGGGATCTCTTCTTGGGCCCATCCCAAACAGGCCGTGCATCCCAAGGTGGCTTCCAGTTGTCAGTGACCGGGGTCAACACTTCTTCCAAACCGGCTAAGTGATTCCAGTCCTTCCTAAACCATGCAGCTGGGGGTAACAGAACACCTTGTTCCTGTTTTGGTGACACATATTTCTACAGACATTTTCTCGTGTCCGATTCATGCACGTTGTTTTAAGACGGGACAAAGAAACTGGAGACGGAACAGGCTGATTTCATAGTTGAAGCCCGACGCAAACTGAAGTAGACAAGGTTAAATCAGCCGGAGCTTTCTTGCAGCGGGAATATCACGTCCGGAGCCGCCGGTTCTCTAGTCTCGGTTTTCATTCCCGGGATGCCAGGGGTCAGGTCAGAGGCCGACATGCCTTGTCAAGCTCCCATCACAGCTCCGGCTACAAACGCTGACCTCGCATGCAGGCCCAATTACGAGCCCGCCCCTTCTGTCCTACGTTGCAACTATTTTGTCCTGGTTTGAAAGACCGCTGAGACATTACGTGAACAATTTGAGATGCAGTGCACACTTGTCCATATCTCATGAATAATGACACGGGCGCACTCAGCGTAATGTCGCCTCCAATCTCCACGCTCATGTGCATATCAGACCCCACCCATCTGAAGCATGTATCAAAGGTAGGTCTCCTCCGGAAGACCTCCGTCGCCAATACGTCCCGATTAAATCCTAAGGTATTCATCGGGATATGCGCACCGGATGCCCACCCTCCGAAAGGGTCACAAGGTCCAACCTTCCGGTCATGGTAAATGAAGTATGATAATCCTAGAACACAGTCGAATTATGTGGGTGACATTAAGTGGTATGTCAGTTGGATGAAGAAAGTTGCGCGTGTTGGGAGGGGGGGGGGTCCTGGGGTGGGTGGGGTGGGTAGAGGCCGCCCCTGGGGTAATTATCGCCCCTGCCCTTTATCTTGGCTTCTGAACCCATCCGGCACTGCGTCGTGTGCACGCCCGCGCACGACCTAAATAAATGTAATGGCAATGCAGATAAGGCTAATTGACACGCCAGGAAAGACACACGCCAAACGTTGGACCCAAGTGGGTTTTGGCAATCGCAAAAAGAAAATATTGTATGATTTGCCTAACATGCCGAAGCATGGTGTCCCCCCTTCAACTTTTTGCTGCCGGTGTTGAGTGTCTCGAGGGAGAAACAGCCGGCTGGGTTGAGCACAAGCCACACTGTCACCCCAATTACCCCGGAATCCGGAGGTCTCAGCGTCAATAAGCAGAGGTCGTGGAAGGGTCGTTCCTTCTGCCGACATTCGGCAGGCGTTGGGTTAACAGTGCATGTCAGGGAAAAACACGTGACACCCCCCAGCAATGTGCACAGTGCCCCTCTTTTATGTCTCCTTTTATTATTTCCTTCAGCTCCCACACAACTACTGACTGTGTTGAAAAGACAACATCGAGTCCGAGAAATATAGGAACCAATCAGGGTCGCTGTGGTTTCCATGTCGAGTTGTTGACGGTGGCAGCGACGAGTTTGATTAGTACAATCATGTTATTTACTGCCATATTTATCAGAGGAAATAATCTGTTTATAATCAGGCGAAACTAATGTCAGTGGGCTATATAGCACGTGGCCAACAGACACTCCACAGTTCGAGGCTGGATCTAATTGATAATAAATGTCAAATTAATTTACGAAAAATTAAATTATTGTTTCGAGCAGTTTTCCCCACAAATCTGTATACAGTACTGTCGGGCATATCTGGCTAGAGTTAATTAGAGTGCGATAAGTTTGGAGCACGCCACAAAATATTTTAAAAATTTCGCATGGTCATTATACCAAAAGGACTGAGTAGCTCATCCTCTTTCAGTTTTTTTTTGCTATAACACCATGGTAAGCTAAACCACAGAAAGAACCGTCTCTTTGATCCCTCGCAACTTCATGGCCCATTCGCATATCCCCCCGTTTATCTGCGTAATTCCGACACTTTTCTTCCCCGGTGCCGTGACCTCTTGCTGACCTGCCGCACACGTGCTCATGTCCGGCACCTGCAACCATTACAGTAGGTCCAAAAGTCGTAAAAACTGAAGCTACATCTCTCTACTCCCAAGTATCACATTTCGCTCCATAAAAATTGGCTGCAGGTTATCGGTCCAGCCAAGTAATGGTCAAACCAGTCAATGCACTCGGAATATTCAGTTAGCAACAGAAAGTGTCTTTGTCAGAAGGGGACATAACCATGGCGGTTCTTTCAAACGTAAGACAAGTCATGGGGCGATCGGTCGCTTTTTAATTGGTTTGTCAGTCCCTTCCTCCTGGGGAAGACGGTGATTAATGGTCACCCCCGACCCTGGGTCATCCGCCTCTTCTGTGAGAAGAAGCTGAGACTTTCCCCCCACCATCCTAAAAAAAAAAATGTGCCGCTTTTGCTAGGAGGGGGTGCTAACGGTGACACCCTTCTTGTAAAATCTTCCCCCATTTCTTCTTAGGAATGGCAGTTTTTATTTGGAGCGGTTTTTTTCTTTTGCGTGTTTGAGTAAATGGGTGGGGTCTTGAGAAAAAAGAAGTGCGGACGCAATATCAAGTGCGTGCTGTAATTTCAGGATTTATCGGGCTAGTTTATCGCTCAAAGTCAAGACTCCTTATGCGGTCGATTCGTTACATTGAAGTATGGTGGTCGTTTAATTGTTTTGTGCAGGTGAGGAAAGGTGTAGTGGAAGTTCGAGAATTAACATCTTATAGGCAAAGGGCAATGGATGTAAATAAAAAATTGAGTTAGCCTACTTTTTGCGCAATTTATTCATCGATGAATAAAATTGTGTTGTAATTTGAAAAATATTTACTACGGGGTAAACCCGGAAAAAATTTTCCCAGTAGCGTAATTAAATATTAATTCACATATTCTACAATCTACATCATATAAACAGTTATATGGCTACAATAACAGGCACTTGCAGGTCATTTTTAATTAATTTTGATGGTATTCGCCTCATGCATTTTATCAATATTGTGGATTTTCTTACTTTCAATATAATGTAAACCTAGTACATTATTAGCGGCTATTACTACCCACACAACAGTTTATAAATAAATTTCACAAATTCTGAACAAATTATTATTTTACGGATGCTGCTGCTGGACTCATTACTGAAACATGATAATAGGCCTTATTGCAAAATACTGGAAAAATAACTGTTATTCCTTACTCTCCAGTGTTCGAAGTTATAGAAGATTTATGGCATGGCCATGATTGTCGGCGTGTCCCAAAACCTAATCACTCTTGTAAAAATTTAGTGAACGGGTACTATCTAACCGCGCGGTTTTTCCCCACGCCCTCCCCCCCCCTCCCCCCGCGGAAAAAAAAGGAGAGCAGAAAAGTCCATCAATCATTCCGAACGAGGTGCAATAGATCAATAACCAGATAAAGAAGTTGACGGGGTATCAAAAATGATCTCCCCCTTCTCTCCTTAGCCCCCCTTTAAAAAGAAGAGAAGGGGGAAAAAAACACCGCAAAATCCACCGCTTCCGCATTTTGAAAGAAAATTATCGAAAGCACTTTCAGGTAGTCAAGTACACACAAAAAAAGAGGCTTAACAACTTCATGAAAGAATTTTCGTTAACCGCAAAAGTAACCTCATTATTTAACATAGCGGCGGGTCACAACTGGGCGTGAGGTCAACCCTGAAAAGAGAATCCCCGCGGGTACAGAGAGGGTGACCCCCCCATGGCCCAAAAAAGGCATCTGGCTTTTTGGATCCGGTAAAGGGGAACTGATTTACACCAAGCTTTGATACAAGTTGTCATTTGTCATACGGGGAAGATCGCAAGGATTTGGATCACGCTAATCTACAAAGGGAATGGGGGGCAAAGGGGGAAGGGATGTAATATAAAAAAATTAGGGGGGGTTGTCACATCGACTTTTTTTTTGTGCAGACTTTTCATTCCGTGCCGGATACGCATTATTACGAACTTTTTGTAGTATCAGTTTAGTTCCTTTTCTAAGAAGCTACTATCAACTTAAATCGGCCTAATGGGACGAGTTCCTATGAAAGAATCCGGAAAGAATGTTTTCTCTCTGTGTGTGTGTGTGTCTCGGAAGATTAGATAATGCCGACATTTTTTATCTGGAAAAGTTACGCACTTCCCAAAAGTTGGCAACGTCTCCTTGGCAAATCCAAATGTTACAGCCATTGGTGGGAGGGGAAGGGAAGAATAATTTTCATATGTATGGGGTCGACCCTGGCTATAACTCGTATGCTAAATGGCGGTATATCCATACAGTAAACTGTGTGGGGTGGGTTAAAGGCAGAAGAGCCTCCCTGTGTGTGTATAGGGTGTAGCAAAAGAGGGGGGGTCCTGGGATGGCTCTATTGGACTACCCCCGCTGATCACTTTATCAAGAGTCGCACAAAGGTCTCCTGACGCGCAGATGGTCCCGACACCCTGCTACTAGGGTGCTGAACTGGGTGGGGGGAGCTTTTTGGGTGGGGGGTAAAAGGACCATGTGTGTTGGTCCAGTTTGCCCAGGATGGGGTCCTGGTTCAAGGTGTGATGATCCACTCCTGTTTACATGTTAGATCCAAATGGTAGGCGGTATCATGAAGCAACTATTTCACAAATTTCATACGAATATTTGCATAAATATGTAGCACATGGTGCAGGGTAATAATGTCACAGCTAAATATAAAGTCAGGTCCTCGGAAAGGAAAAGGGAAGTAATTAAATTTTACTCTCCCTGCGCGTGTTGGTGTCATCTGTATGGGGTTATGGTGACCGCACCAGTATTGTCCGACTTGTGGCCCAGCCAGGCACAGTACGTCGCATTTTCCCGATTATTTTAATTAATTGCAAGCGTCAGCGAGATGTGCGCTTATTGTGGGTTGTGTACACGCCAACAATGCTGTCCGTCTTGTGCGCCGCAGGTCAACGAACGTTATCGTGGTTTTGCCAATTTGCCATGGTCCATTTTTTACCTACCGTACATTAATATCGCATACACGCTATATATACAGGCCAGCTATCAATAAGTTGACTGTCACACAGCAAGGCCAGGAGTTATAGAAAGGAATGACATTACACCTCTGAAGTTAGAAGCGGCGGCACTTTTCCCCTCCCTTCTCTCCCTTTTGTCAACCCTAATGTGACAGGGAAAATTGAGGAGTGCGACGTCTGCTTTCATTCTTGAAGAGTTGTAATCACGCAATGATGGAAGGGTGAGAGAAAAAAACTGCCGCTAATAATTCCCGTCGCTGTCTCGCAGGGGGGAAATCAATGGAGATAAATGAGACAAAATTGGCGATATGGGTTGGCATGATCGTATTACACGGAATCCCCAAACAATCATGCATTGTTAATCGGGTTGTGCGTCAATAGCGTTTGCACCCCCCAGGCTTTTCGATTTACGAGTTCAGAGTGGGGGGTGCTGGGTTAACATCACATGACAACTAGTGTAATATGGCAGAGATGATCAACAACAAATTTTGTGCTCGCAGAAGTGGAGAGGAAGCATTTCCCCATATCCATAACCTATTTTCAAACATTTGCACTCGGCCCTTGTATCAACAAATAAATATTTTCACAAAGTCGAGTATGGCTGGGGCAGCAGCCAGTAAATCGGAACGCCGGAACAGATTCGCCAATAACGCTGCTAATATTCGCACGAACGGACAAACAAATTATCACTTTTCGACCCGTATCTTCCATCATGCACCTGCAAACTACTGGCTTTGTTAGGTGGGATTATTTCCATGGATATTCAGTCAAATTTACACGTTATATTCACACTTTGACGGTTTTTAGCTAGTTTCTCTATAAATCTTTCTGCTTATCGCTGGTGGTATTCAAAATGAGCCAGCAAACCCGAATTTTCAGTCTTGGCCTCACAAATGCCACGAAACAACTCTATTAGACCAAACATGTCATCCAATAAAACCGGAGAGATGTTCCCCCCTCTAACCCATCTCCTCCTAATCCCAATGAATCCCCACCCCTAATTAATTCAACCTCCCCAGTACCCGAGTGTGACCCGGGAGCCTTTTTCCGCGGCCAAAAACCCACCCCATCCCAAATGATTTATACCCGCCACCCTACACCCCGACCCAATTCATTGTGGCCAGCCCTATTCCTTGTTTGCTTCCGAGCGGACACTTTTTCGAGGGAGTTTAGCACCCATTATGGGGCCAGCTAAACAACAGTGCCGTACCCTCACAATCACTCTCGGAAATTTTAGTGAACTGATATTAGGGCTGGACGATTATTGTCAACCCTATGTCTACTATTAGTGCCAAAATTTGGCCGCCGCTCACTTGATATGCGACAAACAGATGGCGCGGATCCTCCCTCTCTGCACACTACTGCCACCAAATGGTAACTACGTGCACGTTGGTGATAGCCTAGCCAATTTTATAAGTGATGACCTTTAAGAGCCGTGTCAATAATTGTCATACACATTCTGTAGAGTGTCAATTCGGCAACAAGGGTGCGGATATCTGGCAGTTGACAATAGGACCCGGCGTCCCATTCACTCTTCTTGTATGAAGATGTAAGAGGGGGGTTCTTGAGGCAGAGGTGTCAGGCCGGGCGTAATCCGAGCTGGCATCTTTTGCAGTAGGGCCAGAGGTGATCAATCAGCCGGCTCCGGATTCCACTCCGGACCCTGGACGATGAGTTTCCCTCCAGGCTTTTCCCAATGTTTTTTTTTTTCGAACGATTATACACCATGTTGGGAGGGCCAAAATTTCGGGACCGGGCCTAAACACATCTGCATCTGTCCTCGTGCCTGGACCACCCTCTGTTTGAAAAGAGGGCACCGCGGAAGTGGGAGGTTCCGGACCGTGTTTCTAGCAGTAACTAGCAAGGCTTCAAAAGCGTGAAACTCTTTCCAGCAACGGAACACAAACCGGTTGAATCATATGGCACGACGATACAATGGGATGAGTGTGAAGGAAGGAAAACCTACACACTTAATCTGGAAGGATATAGACTGGTTGTGCTATTAGTGCCCGGATGTGTAGCAGTCTTTTGGCTCAATGACCCGCTATCCCATTGATCATGACACATTTGTGGTTGGTCTTATTCATGTTTTCCCCGGTCGGAGGAAATTGTGTGTCAAAGTATGTATGGGATGCTGTGGTCGGAATACCGTTTCTTTTCCTGTGGAAAGGATGTTGTGACTATAATATGCCAAACATAACTTGACCACATGAACGTGCACATGTTCATCAACATTATTGAACTTTCCAACCAGTTAATATTTGCATTAAAACAACAGTCTGAATGCAACTGGTCCTCTTGAACTGCCCAAAAGTGCATCATGACAACCTGCCCGAACCAGAAAGAATACAAAGGCCCACTTATACGAAACAAGTTTCATGAGTGCCCCAATTTAATCTACGCCCCTGTGCTGTGATGTATCCGTACATGTTCCGTACAAAAAAATAGTCATATTCAACCCACTCCGAGGTGCTTTCTCTGGTCGCACTTGCACTGCATGATTCATATCACCACAAAAATGAACACGAATGAATACTCACACACTGACATACGTGAAGAGAAATGCATTGTTAGCTTGCATTCTCACATTTTGACCTCCTGGAAAATAGCATCCTGAATGACATTCAACTGACTCAACTCTCTTGTTAGGTCAACGTCGTCGTTATCATTTTTAAGCTAGTATGGAGTTCAGATATGACTGTATATTCTCAGACGCTCCACATTTTTATTTGTTTATTTTTTTAAATAGTACCACGCAGGGTTTCTTTGGGAGCACACTATGAAGTATACTCTCCAGACACAAACGGTGTGGGAAAAGCCATGATTATGGACGTACTTTGCCAGACTCATCATCAGCATCCCAACACTCACTCGGCCCACCCATACAACCAGCACCATCAGTAGCCAGCCTCTGAAGAAGTCCAGATTGCCACCCAACCCTGCACCTTCCCCCCATTTTATCAGCCAGATCCCCCATCTCTTTTACTCCTATTTTGATTTTTTTTATTACTATTCATGTGGGGCCGCATCGCTCTCCTGGCTTAACGACGGACAGCACCAGTGCTCGAAATAATCTGAACCCTGCATGCTGTGAAAAGATGGCGCTTGACAACATCATCTCTCCCATGTGCACACTCACGAACACACAAAAAAAAGAGAGAACTCCGGTGTCTGTATTGAATAGACCCTCGGCTGCCCATTGCCTCGTCCCTCAGATAAAAGCTGGTACAAGAATGGACCAAGTGCGAAAACCTGGCACGCCATTATCTCCACCCGGGTGAATCTTCATGCCCCAGCGGGACACAGTTGTTGCCTCTCTCCCCCTATAGGTATATCCTGGTGGACAATAGTGACCTCCCCGGTTGGGTGAGGATCAGCAGGGGAGGGCTGCCACATTGTGCTTGATTCTAGGAGAAGAAATATTGCGAGCGTTTTTAATGGAACCAGCCCTTCTCCTGAGGAAGATGTCAATCGGAGAGTTGTAGGCGGTGGAGAACTAACGACGTCAGAGACCGGTCATCATATTTCACTCATTGGCCCCCTAGTTTTTTTGATCTAAAGCAGCTGCGGAGGCTTACATGTCGGAATGCCATCCGATGGGAAAGGTTTTCAACCCACCCCAAAAAATACGATCTATCTTACTTTGTCCGGGAGGGAAAGGTCATTAGGAGTGGGTCAGATGCAGTGGACAAAAGGAGATGCGACCTTCTTCGAGGGATTGGGACATCCAAAAAATGGGGATTATGTACAAAAGGTGCTTTGACACTGTGACGCATCTGTCATTAATTGCGCTTTGAAAGCTGCTGTTTAGTGTGAAAAGGTGCTGAGATTTATCACGATGTCGAGGCAACTAAGGTCATGAGTGTATAGAGCCATTCAAAGCTTTTAGGACACCCAGTGCATTTTGCTGCAAATGAAGCCATTAACGTCGAATTAAATTGTGAAATTGCATGCATCCTTCACCTACATGCTCTAATTTGTTCCATCTTTTTCGTGCAAAACTACACGTTACAGTATATATTTTAGTACTACATGTCATTGAGTAATAAACTCAGTGATGCAAGCCACATCCTTTAAATCACACTTTTATCAATGGAAGTAACCTTACCCACTATACAGTATGTATACAGTACATTGCTAAATATCGCCCTTGGCATTGCCCTCTCTGATATATTAACTTACAGACCTCATCCGCCTCCTTTCGGAAGAAGCCCAGCCGCACGATAATTTATTTAGCCTTTATGGTCTGTAATGATAACACTTTCCGGTGCGGACATTACGCATTATGCTTATCCTTTGTAAAATAATTTATTTACAAACATTTTACTACAGTACTCGACATAGCCTATACGGCATTTCACAGAACTGGATGACCTTTACTGTATTCCTCTTCATTTTTACCCACTTTTCGCAGCATGTAGCCGGACATTAAAGGTATGAAAACCTGTGGGCTCGTTCACAGAACCCCTTTTTGTCCTCACTCTTTCGCCTACATCTCTCCCCGTGATGTCTGCAGCTCATGGCGGGGGTCTCGAAAAGGACTCGTTCAGCAGATGACGAAACTCGAGTGCTGAAAGATGTCATGTCCCCAAGCACCCCCTGGCCGAGTGGCAGCCTCATCGTGGGGAGACTCGTGCCCCTGCCCTTGTACAAGTATTTTATAAGCAAGCAATGGCCAGAAAAGAAGGGACGGCTTTATGGACTTTGGGACACTGAACCCCTATTTTCCGATGAAATCCACTTGTCTGGATTCCAAGTCCAATAGCTTTACCAGGCTAGTCTGCATTTTTTTTTCAACCCCCCAGAAATTTTTTGGGTTGCCCCTGTGTTTGCATGAATGAAATGGAAACTGCATGCCGTGTATGGGCCCAATACACAAGTCGTGTCACGTGTGGCATGATGTTGAAGAGGGAGCCGCATTTTCAAATGGCATGAGAAAATGCAGGAAATGCTTCCAACTGAATGGCCCTCTGACCTGCACGACAATTCGTTATGGATGCTCTTTATTGAATGGATAGAGGGGGGTGAGTGAGGGCAGTGGAAAAAAAAATTGGGAGAGAGAGAAGACTGCATTGTGGGCCATAACGTGAAAGCTCCATTTGCCGTTTCACATTGGAAACATAATAGTACTTTATCCGGCTCTTCTCTCGGCGAGCCTCATAAACGGCTCATAATGCACATTGTGCGGGTTCATAACCCTCAAACAATGAGGCACACTCTAAACCAATCCGAAACGATGGGACCAATAGGCTGGTACCCCAAACATGTGTCCATTAATCCAGATCTGAACATTTCAACTGCATCCCTAGGCCACTTTTGGTTGTTGTTTTGAAGCTTTTTGAAATATATGCTGTGTGGGGGCCAAAAATGGCCTGCTGGTTCGGTTTCTTTGGGTGTCAGCTTTTCTGAGATAATGGTCTTCTTCAGGAGTCGTAAAAACGACCTTTTTTTCTGAAAATGTCGGCTGGTTTTGGATCATCAAAAAAAAAGGGTCGTTTATCCTCCCCAGTTTTGTACACAGCCCTTTTTCGGCTTCGGAGTTTTGCTGACGGATTTATAATTTTTAGGACCGGATCCTTTTTCATTTGGTTAGGCTATTCCGGCCTAGCGACGACAACATGGGCCATTTGGTTTGGAAATGGTGGCATAGATGGGCATCAGCTGTCAAATACTATTCTTCCGCTATCTAATTTCAAAATTTGACTGTCTTTTGCAGTTGTGCTCTAACAAGCAATCGGATAAATACTTATGATGTTATGAATCTTCAAATTGTTTCGGAATCATAATTCGTGTACTGACTGTGAGTACATTCTGAGCCATATCTACCAATCTGTCGTTATTATGTTCTCTATTAGCGTCTGTCATCATAAATAATGAAGCCTGATTAACTCAAGCCTCTTGGGATTCAGCTTACAACCATCTTATCAAAAGGCCACCAGAAGGGCCTTAACCTCTGCTACCACTAAATGTATTGGGAAAAAGGAAAAGAGGGGAGAAAGATTGTAAAAAAAGGAGAGATACTCGTACAGTCCTGAAAGAGCCAGCTTCACACTCGGGAGGCCCAAACGACCCAACATTATCATCCACTTTTCCTCCTGGACGCCATATCCGCCCATAAACAGGATGATATTATCATTTTTCTTGTGAGGTGAGATCTGTTCTGAAGCCGCAAAAGAGGAAACCCACTTCCTTACGTATCCTGTTGGACATGCAACCCATATTGCTCTGTGTTGGCCCCCCCCCCCCCCAGAAGCCTGGGAGGCGATTGTTATCACTTGAGTCGTAAGCTCTCTATAATGCAAGCTTCTAAACTGTTGGTCTGGAGCAATTTTTCAGTCGGTGAATCCAAAAGCCCTTTTTCCCCCATGCCTTAGGAGCATCATTCAGCAGCCAGAAGTGTAGTGGAAGACTAAGAAAGGACCGCAACACATGGCCCGTCCCTTTTTACTCTTCCCGCCATATGTATAAACACCTGATTCATCATTTAAGCTCTTGAGATAAATACCTGTCGTAATAAAACTAGATCAAAATTGTAGATAAATATCGCGGTTTATTTCAGAATATATGACCCAACTTATTACTTAACCACTTCAATTGCACGTCAGTAATAATAGTGCCGCCCTACAGTATATTCGCCATAGTGATGTGCATCGACTCAGCGTTGACCATATTAACCCTGTGGCCAATAATGATGTGCCCCGTCCCCATATTAAATATTTAAGCATTTAGAACGCATGACTTCTTCTCAATGCTCGGCTCTGACAATTTGCCCGCGAGGTAAATCATTAACCGCAATATTCAACAAGGGACATGAAATATTCAAGAGCGTGATGGATATTCCCTCTGATTCTTCCAATATGTGCTGGGCCTTTTGTTTTCTGAACTGGTAATCTCTTCACCATCATCTCGGTTGTCGAGAGGATGAAGATGCTGTGTTTGAAGGCCCGAACCAAAACAGAGAGTGAGTGGTAAGGGTGCAGTCTTTGCAAACTGCCCTCAATATATCTCTCATCGCCTGCCAACAGAAGTGTTAAGGAAGACGAGGGTGAATTATTCTTGCAGCCTGAGAAGATGATGGCCTAAAAATGCATGCTAAGATACAAGCTGGCAGGTGCATTGAGTGATCGTTGCCGCTCTACCCAACCATACATTGCAGTCTAGTGTCACTACTATCTCCAATAGATGCAGCGCTATTATGGCATAGAACATACCGATGGGTGGTCCATGTTGTTACGGTAGCCTGCACAAATTTTTTGTGCGTCATATTGACATCACACGAATGACAGTACATGCCCACCGCACCATCAAATCACCGGCAAAACAGTTTATATGCACAGTAACACGTTAACAAGTGACTCATAATTTACAAGCGAACAATAAAAAAAACTTGCAATTATTTACACCCAGTTTGACACACGCGATGCTCGTCCCCGAAAAGGTCACAGAGGACAAGGTGATTCTGCAGTTTCTTTTCATTCCTCACATACAACGTGACGGACGAAGACATTTAGAGTCGCTAAGCAAGCGGAAATGAGACCCAGGAGAAAATAATTAATGCGAAATTGCTGCTTGCACGGATTATTTGAGGAGGAAGTCTGGGTGGTGGACGTGTTTTCTTGTCAAGGAAGAATGTTACGGCTGCACAGCAACAAGCTCACTTCCGCCCAGGTTTGCTTGCCATTCAAGTTAACCCAGCATGGGTGTCCTTTTTATCACCTCACCCGCTGGTCATTCCAAGGCGTATGTCTGCACCAACACGCGCGAGGCATTTTTCTCTCCGGTACGTCCGTAATTAAGAAATGCGACGGAAGGTCATGACCAATGTGACATAACCTTGTCGCCTGCCCCACATGATTGTGCATGAAAAACAGATCCAAAGGCCAACATGGGCGTTACTCGCCAGCCTTATTGTATTTATCTTATTTTAAACCCAGATAATATCCTATACCTTACGCACCCTGGGAGGGGATGTCAGGAGTCGGAATGCGCCCTTATAGGCCACGCCCCATTTTTTCGCGCCAATTTGAGAGTGACTTAAACCCGCGATAATTTATCGAGGAATGACATTTTGGAGCTAAAAAGTGGTGGAATGATTGTTTATACGGTTGAGCTATTTGTGTAAAAAAATCCCAAATCCCAGAGTTTTAGTAAATTGAGGTGTTGACATGGGAAAGGGCGTAAGTCACTATTTTTACAGGGGCTAGGTAGAACACCAGTTTTTAGACCACTGTTAAGCAGATTTTATTACACAATATATTTCTCATTGTTGTATGTTACAAAAAGTCATGAAAAGTCAATATAAAAGCAGTTTATAGTGGGTTTAACATTTAAATGTAGGCTACTTTTTTTTCTTTTTGAGGCACATTTTTCATGGTGACTTACGCCCTTTTCCATGTCAACTCCTCAATATTTTGTTCGTCAAAAGACACGTTTAAAAAATCAACAAAAAATAATTCAGGCATATATGGGTCCGCTTGAGTCCAAAACATGGCTCTAGATGGCACAGTAATTGTCCACTCTTCTTTTAACAATAGGTGTCTTCCTCTTATTCCCACAGAGCACGTCAAGTGATTAATGGACACTACATCCTCTTCATCCTGACACATCCCCTTATCCTGAACCCCCCGAAAAATTTTATAGCCTTTGGCCTCCCTCCCTATAATACCCCCTGACATTCACTGCCTCCAATTACTCACACGGGGCAGAAACCCTCCTTGTTCAAAGAGTCACCCTTACATACTATCATCTATTTACGCAATCGATACTCTTTATCACATGGTAGCTTAATTGCCCGACAAACAAAGACAGTCACGCAAAGGTTTGTGGCGATTCCCCCTACTGTATGAGACACCGGACCTGCTGTGAAGGGATATAGGTGTTTTCAGGTGGATGGGGGTGATTGGGTACATAGGGGGAGAGAGAGACTTTGGGATATCCTTCCTTCCAGTTNGAGGGGGGGGGGGGGGGGGGGGGGGAAGTGCCGGCTTCTTCTTCATCTGGTGCATTAGTCCCGCCGGGGAGGCACTTCCGAAAGGTGGGTCCCGGCATGCGATTCGGCAATCAGGTGGTTGGCCAATGAGGAAGCGGACGCTCTTTGATGGTAGGATGGGGTAGGAAGGGGGCAGGAGAGTCGAGGTTAGATTTCTCATCGCCACCTCGTTCTCATGCTCGAATGAGCATTACTCACTTCATTAATCGCATATACAGGGTGGTTACATTACACACTGCCAAACTTATCGAGTCAGCTCCTGGTTACCAACAGATCATTTTATGTAGAGATGTCATTTGGTCTACGAAGCCTAGTTACAAAGACATGCCCTGATCTGCTACTGACCACACATTGAGCGCGTCCGAAACTACGCCCGTTATTTTTAAAACGCGCATTATTTGCAAGCAGATTAAGAGGGATTGTGCCAGACTCTGACACATGCTCGCACACAGATTCAGCCCAATGAAACATGTGTACGTACAATTTCCCTGCCGGGCTCCAATACATCTTCTCAGAGTTTTACTCACTTCGGAACATGGGTCAGGTCACAAAAACGTTCCCCGCGGTGCCTCTAAGCCTAATAAACGTCATCCGGAATCTTATCTCACACGCTTTCATTTGTCACCCTCGTAGTAATCCGGCGGGCCACATATTGACCTCAAAAAGTCACGCTCTCTTATAAAACCGAACCGCAATCTGTCGCAAAAAAAAAAGTGCCGAATCATGGCTTCAACTCTTCTATTACTAACCCATGATGACTGAGATTATAAGTCGCTGATCTTGTCATTCGATAAGAGACACTGTGTTCCCAAAAAAAAGAGAGTATAAGTCCAACCCACCTCCACACCCCTTAGGATTTCGTGCGTTGCGAAATGAGTCCATGGAAGCTACGCCCCAAAAGAAGTCCTGATTTCGCATTAATTCATGGCGAACCGGATCCTTTCGTTTCGTGTATGGCGCATGCTGACTTCAAGCGACCTCAGATGGACACGTCGAAGTCTGCTGCTTGACGAACGACATGCTTCGGCTTTAGATGAGAGATGGTGATAAGGCTAGCCCTTATAGGCGCTCCTTTTATAGGCGCTGCTTGTTTTACGGCTCAGGGGGTTGTCAGGCCAATCATCGCTGGCCAGGTTTGCACGCGAGATAATCCGCACTTGAAATCAGCGGTGATTTAATGGCATCACCGGATGTGATTGGCGGAGATTTGTGGCCGATGGTTGGGGAATCAAAGGGGTGACGTCACGTGACCAGCAAAGAACGATCTGACGTCACATCAGCATTGTTTTCTGAGCATGCGCAGTAGTATGCTTGCGGCTGAATATGACGTCATATAGTTTAACGCGCGGTTCAAAACTGATAGTAAATCCAGAACAAGTGGCTAATCCGAGCATGTTCAAAATTTACTATCGATCACTCCGAACAATTTGTGGTAGCACCTACATAAAACATCGCTGACATTTAGCATGTATCCGCCATTGCTATGATAACAAAATAGATAACTCCTGAAGCGACTCCTCCTTTCATATACACGTACCATAATTTATACCCAAGTTCCGCTCTACTTACCCCTCTTTATCCACGGCTTTTTACCTCCCCCCCCTCAGTCGTCCTTCTGTGTCTAGTGTAACACCCAGGTCAAAATAGGTACAGTTTCCTCCTTCCACCTCCTCCTTGTCTTCGTGCCACATGCCATGCGTGGAGACCATATCCTAGGCATGAAACATTATCATCCAGCGCAGGCCAGCGTATTGACACAACACCTATTATTACGCCGACCTGCCATAATTTATGACAGCAGAGGGTGTACTTTCTCTTATGGGATCTCCCCCAAAAAAAGTGTTGCTTTGAAGGCTGGTATTGGCTATGATCCTATAAACTGATCGGGATGAAATTGGGGGAGACTCCCACTTATTTTTTCCCCTTTTTTCTGTTTTTTTTTTTTTTTTACATGTGATATCACAGGTTGAATAGGTTAATTCGCGTTGCATCTGCTGGTCACAAACACGCCAACCAGTAGGGAGATTCCCTGGAAGATATGTATGGTGTATTTTTTATGTGGTTTTGGTGGGGAACCGAAGCGTTTAGTTAGGTGTTTTCTGGGGCCAAAATCCGGTTTTTCCCGTGGATTTTTATGGTAGTAATTGTGACTCAACAACCTTGGTATTACTGGGTAGTAATATTTCATAACGAATCGTCGGCTGGTGATAGAGATTTTAGGGGGTTGCAAAGATAGCCTGGATTCGATTGGGCTTGTTATTCCCCATTTTTTTTGTTGCGGAGGAAGCGATAGGCATGTAACCACTTGTCACGGTCTGTTAAACAATCAATACGCGGCAGAGGAAATAATATTGTTGGGCTGAAGCAGGCGCCAAATGTGTCACGGCTGATGGACTATATTCAAGACAGTACATACGGATCTGCCCAAAAGATCATTGACCCCACAAGATAAGACACACTTCGTAGTAATTTTTGTACAATAATATTCTACAGCCTCGCCAGTTATAGGCCTACTCAAAACTTATGCAATATTTTTTGTATAGGAATAGCAGTGATCGCGTGCATGTGTGTTGATGTGTACCATATCCAGCATTTTCAGTGCGACTTTAATCCCATAATAATTTCCTACTTATTATTTTTGCGTTGCAGTGTAGCGTGCCCTTTAATGCCCTCCAGCTATTCCACTTCATCCTGGATATGTCTGCAATTTATGAGCCACAGTTACTCACCGGGTGGCGCATCTCGCAGGGGCAATGCGGCCAGGAGTTGTTTTAATCATGGAGTTGCAAGATTGCAATATGAAAAATACTGTTAGTCGTGGCAAAAACACAACATTCTAAACCTATGTTGGCAGTGTAATCACGGCAAAACACTTTAATTTTGTAGAGAACATATGGCATCAGCATTCACACCACCTTGTTTTTTTTCGTCTGGTTTGCTTCCTTACTTATGAATGCTATCAGATATGATGCAAACAATTTACGTATTGAACGGAACGTCCATGAATATTTGCGAGATTAGTAATCTGACAGTGCTTGGTGCTTCCGTGTTTTGCATATGCATAATTATGTGAAAAAATGGCCATGAGTGCAAGTGTTGCAATTGGCATTGTCAGCTCAACATTTTGGGGTTTAAAAAATATTATGTCTCTTTTTATCAAAGAGTTAACCCCTCGACTGTAAAGTGTACACTGGAGTGCCAAATTCAAGGAGTACCATGGAGAACCAAAGAGTAGGTTCCTAAGAAGTATACCTGGAAGTGCCACTGCAGTTTGCAGGTGTGTACCTGGGAGTACCACTGCAGGTGTGTACACCAAGTGGTTAACCCCTTGCTTTTTATTAAATATAACTGAGTATAAGGTTTCCCCACTCATAACAATTATGATTGGGCATTGGGATATTATTATAAAATATTGTCGCACCCCATACAACGAACAAGTTCTATCTGGTCATTGCATGTAGCTCCAGAATGCTAACGTAGCAATGCATAATAAAACCCAGTGCACTGTACAGAGTGTTATAGTACAGTATACAATCCCAGCAGTGCTCCAGCGAACCCCGCAAAATCACACGCTATATAATAGAAACCGAACATGTAATTGGGGCGACCACAGCAGTCGTTTCCAGTTGTTTCATCCCATTCCTGCCATCAATTTCACGGCATGGAGGAGGAAGTTGAGTCGAGTGAGCGTGAGAGAGAGAGTCGAAACCCCACCGACACAAACAGGTACAGCTGCGATTCTACACTGAATTTGCAATCAGGCCGAGCTTTTGTACCGGACCGGGATGCATTTTGTACCTGACTGTGTGAATCACCATGCGAGGGGAAATAATGTTGCGAATTACACAATGTCGATGTCACTCCCCCCCCCCCATCCACCCAACCCCCAAAACTACGACCCCCCACCCACCCTTCAAATGTGGAGGCCAGCTGAAATTTTAATTGCCACCCATTGTTCTCCATGATTGTTCATCCCCGGAGCGCACAATGATTTTCAAATGTTTGCCCCACAACTTTTTTGACATGATAAAATTATTTCGGATTGTAGCATGTACCGACCGACATCGCTTTCAATAGTGTTAAGTGAGTCATATAACTGACGCGATTTTGAAATTATCCCAGCGCATTGGGAGTCGCTAGCTTTTAACGTTATTTTTTTAGTCCTGCATCGAGAGTATTCATAATTACAAAATACAGGGTGGTTCACTGCCCAAGTCCTCAGTTCACTATGTAGTTATTAAATTATGTACTTATGTCGGATATTATTATCATACGATATGTACAGTATATCTTCACAATTGGGGTTGCTGCTTCCAACTACAGAACAGCTTCAGTGAGCAGTTCACTTAAGTAATGCACCACCCTGTATAAAATGGCGCATGTCGTACAAAATGGCGTAGTCGGACCGAATAATGCAATCAACTTGGGCGTGTTCCGGCTGACCTCAGGGTCCCAACCTGAAGCCCTCAGATCTGTTGTCATCACCTCCTGGGCAGGGCACCAGATAAGAACCGAAGGGACAATCGGGGGTCACGAAAAGTCAGAAAAGGGGCAGCCACTGGAAGCAGCACATGCGAACAACCCATCAGTTTGTTCTTCTTTCTTCCGCTCTAGATAGGCCTCATTTCACTTGGCACGCGCTGTTATCTCCGTCACTCGCCTCTTGTGCTTTTTTGGAGGAAGACCCCAGCACGCCATTACTCAAGTCAGGACGTCGAGAGCTATATTGAAATCACGCCATGTTCAGGTCACACACACAAAAAAAAATGTATGCGAAGAGAGAAGTGAGGAGATTTTAACATCCAACCGCCGCCATCATGACATGTGCCTTCAACTTCTAGGATTGGTATAATTTTCCAGATATGCTGACATGTCACATACGCTGCGGCTCATTATACTGTACACGGAGAGGGGATATGCAGAGAGGTGGGGGGGAAAGGTGTGGAGAACCGAATGGCGTGTGAAGCTGGCCCTAAGGGGGGTGCAAGTGCATAAGTGGCAACTAGGTGCAGATAACCATCGCCCCTTTTTGATAATTAGCACGGAAGGGACTCTCAGTGACCTCTCTGCTGGACAATGGCTCAGATTTGATTAGATTGGAGCTGGAGTTCACGGAATGAGTAGTGTTTATCTAGAATCATGCAGAGGTTGATTCACGTTGCAGCTAACTCTTCATCAGGGACTCAGCAGATGATTTTCATGTACGATATGCAATATCTACAAACCGGAAGGTGTTTCTTAATTGTAATGCTTGTGAATGTAATTTAATTAACAAAATTAATGTATGTCACTCACATCTATGCAACTAGATAGACAACAACTTCAATTTGATCGAAGGGATTAGCAATTCTGTCTAAATTTTGCGACAGGCTCATTCATCCTGAAATCAAGCTTGACATTTCTGGCACGCGACATTACCCGACCCAAAAGCCCCACTTCATCGAACGATCAATCCATACACGTTTCCTCATCTTCTCAAATCGTCTTCTCTTCGTATATATCAAATAGAGTCCGCGGATGATTGCAAACAGAGCAGGGAACCTAGAGGGTTGGATGTGTCCATGTTCCTAGCCTAATCAATGAGCACAAAGCTTGATCTTTGTTCTCCAGAGAGAAATCAAACAAACCGCATTCAAACAGGCCAACCGGAAACGCTTTCATTGCGCCGTAATGACATGTTGATGAACAATCCGCTACGCTCCCAATCCCTGCATATTTCAGGACTTCCAACAATTTTTCCTGGTGTGCATATATTTTTTTCCGAGGCCCTTTTCCCCCCATGATTAAAGATACACCTCAGAGAGACCCGGAATAATACTTGGCTCCGAAAAAAAAATAGCGAGAGAGGATTCGATGGCAAGGCCAACCTCCATTTTGATTTATTCATGTTGGAAAGACTGGTAATTCCATCCCGGAAAAAGGATGCATTATTGACAACACCCCCCCAACCCAACTGCTCTTCCATCGCAACCGAGCGGAGAACCCGAAGGATAGAGTTAATATTGGCTAGTCGGCGGCAAGCGTGGTCCTCTCTCCTAATGCCTATGGTCATCCAGAGTAAACATTTCTCGCGAACTACGGAGATCCTGAATCTTTAATGAACCCCCTGGAGCTTGCATTACACTGCAAACACGCTGCTACATCGCCCGTTAGGGTATCAGGGAGGCCAAAGCTGATGGGAGCCCTCCCGGCCATGTATGACCAAAGGGGGTGGAAGGGGGGAGGGGTGGGGAAAAAAAAGTTGTGTTGAGATAACAGGACTCTGGTGGTTAATTTTGTCATATTTGCCTCTCGAACCGGTTGGGATTGTAGCTTTTCCGGAGCTGTAGTTTCAATCTGTGTTTTGTGTGTGTTTTGGCTCACGTGTATTATTAATTGCAACAAACATGGATTCCCAGTAGTACTGTGAGGTTCGTTGGGATGGGTTATTTAGGATGACGATTAGTTTCGCCCTCGCACAAACAAAACAATGATGAATTTTACATTAGCATTTAGCGTGGGAGGGGGGGGGGGGGCATCATCTTTGCAACTGTCAACATATCACTACTGATTCTATCTCGCAAATTTTGAATTTAAAACTGGGCCCGTGGCATGAAGCGCAATATTTCCTTCAAAATCATCGACATTCTATGCATTTGAAACTTTATTTACATATTTACACTTAAAGCATTCAGAATATACGGACTTGAGCTTACTTTTATGGAAGGACTTTCGTAATGGGAGACCGAATGTGGCAGGAGCAGGGGCACGTCTTCTTTCAAGGCGGATACACACCTATCCTTCAGCGGATACACTGCCTAAGATAGTAAGTAAAAGTGGGGGGGGGGGTCTCCCGTTACGAAAGCATAGCCCCACTTTTATTCCACCACTTCAAATGCTGAACAATATTATTGAAGCACTTAATTCAATATTTGACCATATCAGACTGTTTGACATGCCCAATTTTTTTTATACAAATAACTCTGAGCCCATACATGTCTAGCACTGTTCCGTTACTATTCTACTGGCATCTGGACTTTTCCAACTTGACTTGTGTGAGAACAATCAGTTTGGAGGCTGCTGAGGGGTCACTTCAGCCCAACTCCTATTCCTACATTCTCTGCCTATCACTGTCAGAACAGACTGACGGAGGGGTCACATAAGTTTCTCTCTCTTTTTTTTCTTCGGGGGCACCCGCTTCAAAAGGAACCTGATGCAAGTCCTCTCGGGTATCAGCCTCCGATGCCCTCGGATTGAATTACCAAGACTTCATACCCTATTAGAATTCACGCCACTATTTTTCTTCTCCGGTGCTTCAGAAGGGTAAGTTTTAATTTTTTTTTGCTTTATTTTTTTTATTATTATAAGAAGGTATCAAAGTCAGGAGTGGAAGTGGGAGGAAATGCGCACGTCTACAACTGATCGATCTCTTCACCACTCCCACAGTGACGTCAAGAAAGTGTCTTGTTGGCTGATATCCCTTTCTTGGCATCATCGTACAGGCACACATCCGGGCATCAATATTCTTCGCCATAATATTCGCTCAAGGGCGCCTTTTACATAATAGATTTATGAGTTGGTAACGGAAGTGCAGGATAATCGCATATTAATTTTTTGACTGCATTTTTTTAAAAAATCGCTGCGAGTTGTCAGTTGCAGATCCTCCCGAATCTCAGGGGATAATGATTGAATTGTTGGGCATAACTGGCCCGAGTTCTCCCCTAGTTCGATCCCGAACAATCCTCACGTGTATATAAAAACCACCTAGGGTCCCAGCAGGAGGTGCTTTGATGGACTGGTGGGGATGATGTGGATAGGCAAGGGAGAAGTATAAAAATGAGGACGGTTTTTGCCAGAGCCAAAAACACTGGGGCGTCACCAATTCCACGGTAATAACAAAATTCAGGTGGGGGTCACTATTTACAGTGTGAATGCAGCAGGGTATCGCAAAAAAAATATGTAATGCCATTTATGCCATTTATAAAATTCACTTAAATACTGGTTAGACTGCATAAAATGTTTATGATCAATTGATTCAGTTCTTCTCGGAAGCCTGGGGATTTGATTATGTCCGTAAATTATATTTCAGAGAGATAATGCGCTCAAAAGGAATAAATCAATCATGCATTACTGTATAGTTTACTCTACAGTGTAAGTGTGAAAGACGATAAGCGGTGGATATGTACACACTTATAGCTTTTTATAACAACCTTTCATGTCAATGATACCACGTATAATGCATTGCATATTGTGCTCATTTGAAAATGTTATGCCCATAAGCAGGTTTTAAAAAGTGACAGATGAGCAAGATGTTCAGGTACATTACACTGAAATGAGCACAAAGCGTGTCCCTTGTACGGCCGGCCTTTCAAAAATGAAAAGTGAGATATGGATTTAAAATACCTATACGTAATAGCATGTAAATATTACAGTTCCTCAGGAAATTTATTTCATCATTATACATCACAGCTTTTCCCCTGAATTAAGACTGGGGTTACCAGCGGATGGCCAGGAAATCTACATATTTATACCATTTATTTTGTTATTTTTAGAATACATTCTAGCCATTCATTTTATAGGGTCAGCATTAAGTTTGAAGAAATTATTGCCTTTAACCTAGGGTACTGTATAATATTATCCCATACATCACAATACCAGATCTCGTCTTACTCTGCGAAACACCTCTGAATGTGTATGGAAAATATGTTAGTGATTTTTTTAAACAAATTTCTTCCTGAACTTTTAAAAAGTAATCAAAATTATAGTAAGTTATATCATGCATTTGCATGTGAATTGACTTCTAATCCATATCATGTACGACTTCCTATGCTTCTAAAAATGGTATTCTGCACCATACAAGGACTATACCAGCTTATTTAGCCCACTCGTTCCAATAGATAGTTATAATGTGAGTAAATATTCTGGAAATGGGGGAGACGGAGTGGCGCCGCGGTAACGCGCGCGCCCACGGAAGTTAAGGTCCCGGGTTCAATCCCCACCCGGGGTTCCCACCTTCTTTCGTGCAGAGTTGGGCCATCTCTGGCTTCGTTTCGGGTGGCAATTTCCGACAGATTAAGCCACCCGGGGGAGTTCACAAAATGACGATTAGAGACATTGCACTTGCACTTTGCACATCCCCTCCCACCCACCCTTGGAGTACACTAATAAGATTCTATCTTAACTCGCTCCAACGAAAACCCCAATGGTGGTAATCCATCCCCCCTAAGGAGTACGTAACTCCCCCCGTGGGGTAATGCAAAAAAATAAAAAATAAAAATAAATATTCTGGAAATAGTTAAAATTCGTATCAGTGCTTATACTACCGGTTTCTTAATAGCATGCAGCTAGCACATGGAGCGGTTTTAGATAGGCCTATTATTTTAAACTTAATCCATATTTGAAGCATAATTTTGTGTAAGTTGGTTTATTTGCTCATTACTTATATTGATTTGCATTACAGCAAACGATCATCCCCGAACTATTGATTTCCAATATATTTGATTCAATTATTTAAAAAGCTGGGCCTGAATCACTTATAAATTACTGTACTTTTAATATCAATAATTTGATCTATGATTCAGATTCAAAACTATTCACATATCAATTTCGGTAATTTAAATGAGACATATATTGTAGACCCTTCACAAACTTAACCATGGTCCTGAAAATCAAGGTACCGCTTCTGTTTTATTGATAAGGAAGACTATAAGTTATGTGAATTTTCAAACAACTACCAATAACTATATCAGTCACGCATATCTGTCGTAATGTGACTAATTTGATGTTTTTATTATTGTATGATCAGTCCTTGCCTGTCTTATCTTGCATTTCCCCAGGGATAATCGCTCCACCCCTTAATCCCTGGGGACAGCCATCGGTACAACCCCGGTCTTGTGTATGTTCTCCCAAGTCCCAATCCGCCTTTGCCCTCAGAGATTCGGGTCACCGATTTGGGTCTTGGGATGCTGCGAATGGGTGGGTGGGTGAGAGGCTGCTGATTATACCCAAAGAGAAATTTTGTGGCAATTCCCACATGCATTTATAGGTGGCGTTGAAGGTTAAGGTGTCTTTCATATGACGAAAAATTCAAAAGGGATTTGAAGCGAGATAAACTGTAGTCATAAGATAAAGGGAATTATACATTTTCAGTTCGTATAGGCAAATGAAGAGCTATCAAAACTGCAACTTTTAATTCTGATTTACAGGTTGGTTTATAAATGGCCCGACATGATATCGAATCCCAACGGCGATAGGAAAATTCCGCCTTTCTCTTATTGCAGGTTGTCTGAGGCCTATACTTCAAATGGTGCCGAGCATAAAATGCCTCATAATCATTTAACTTGTTTAGATGGCTCGTGATACATAATGTCGTTGGCATAAAAATGCACTGTCCATTTTATTCGCACATCGATTTCATGCCTGAAAAAGTGTCCCAGCCGCTTTTATTTTAGGTCCTGTGATCCCCGAGGCTTGCGGCTTAACGCCTCGCGGGCCAAAATTTGTCCGCGGGCCATAGGCTGCACACAGGTGCGCCAGTGTATATACCAGTTCGTTTTAAACAAAGCTTGCCATCAATAACGCTGCACACATACAAGTTAACACTTGCATGTTGTTGTCACTAATAACCATGCCACCTCTTATTTGTAGGTAATTTTTTTAGAAACATCGACAAGTGTGGCTGGTTAACTATGCAATGAGATGGATAGTAATCATTGCATTAAATCTAATTTAAAAATTATCTCCCCCAGTGTATGTAACGTTGTACACCACATTACATAGTAATAATGAGGCATGCTTGCATCCACCAAGGTTGAGCAGAAGAATGCAAAAAAACTGCACATGCCACGTCCCAAATAATATCATTCCAACACAGTACTAATATGTAATCATAACTGGAATATGACACTATAGTCATCTCTGGCTACCCAATTATGCCATGATCTAATAATGACTGGAAAATGTAATTTAATCGAAAAAGACAGGTATTCACTTAATAACTTATTGTAATCTACCACAACATTAAAACTCGTCACTAATTGTTTTGAACACCAATATAATTACTACCGAAGAAAAATATCGAAAGATTTTAGTAAAACTGGCACGACTTCCAATATTTCCCATCACAGCGCCGGTCAGCTCCATTACCCGCATTAAACCCCTCATTTCCATGCAGTCCCAATATGCCAAAAATTGCCTCCCCCACCATTCAAGACCCCGCCCTATTTAAACAGCACGTGCTACAAAATAACACTCCCACCCAACCTGCCCAGAATTTCAAACTTTCAAAAATCACCTTTTTTCCCCCTCCCCCCCCCTAACCCCCCCAAAAATCTATCCACATTACCTTGCGTCAGCCGGCGGGCCACAGGCTTAGATCTCATCTCTCCTACAGTACCATGGAGATGAAATAACTATTTTTTGTATGTTTTCTTCTCCAACAGAAAATCTTGGATAACTATCTAATTTAATGCGGTGCTCCAGGACGTTAACCAATCGGGTTGCTCGTTACAAGATGAGTCCAAATGACAGCTGTTGGCAACCGCATTGCCTGGTTGGAGTAAGGTTACCGAAGAGAGCGCCGGTGGCCAACTACTCCCAGGCTCCTCCTCCTCCGGGGTGAGGCCCTCCGGGGGCGCCCCTTTTCCTCCTAAATCGATGTCCCGACACTCCCGCTACCCCCCCGCACCAACACTCACCCAATAAAATATGGACCCGGCAAGCTATAGCCGGGCAGAGGAGTTAGCAAGAGAGGGGGGGGGAAAGGACCTCCCGAATATAAAAAAAAATAAAAAAAAAAAGGAAAGGGAAAATTCTCACCGACTTTTATCGGAAATGTTGGCCGCTGTTCGCGGCGAGTGTGCGGAGAATGGAGAGGAAACTGCGTGCACGGAAATTCCGCGGAGAGAACATTGATTTCTTGTTCTCCAGGCCCAAATGTCATATCNGGGGGGGGGGGGGGGGACTTCAAGGCGTGCCTTCTTTTGGGTCTTACGATCAACCCCCAGCCACCACCACCACCAGATCCCCCCAACACCCAAGGCTCGTTTCGAAACTGCTTAGACTTCCACCTCGTTCTAACTTGTGTCATATTTCATAGTTGGCGAGATGACTGTTTGCAACCGGGAAGGGTTGGTGGCACCACGGAAGTAATGGTCCATAATCAGTGGGATAACACGGTTAAAATACCTGGTATGCGCCTTGCTCTTTCCTGTTTGGTAACAGGATGCATGGCAGGTGTGATGCTGGAACTGCTGGGAAAGACACGGTCCTGCGACACTGTTAATAATAATAATAATAATAATAATAATAATAATAATAATAATAATAATAATAATAATAGATGGTGGTGGTAATGATGGTGATGCAAAACTGTGTATGTAGCTTCGCTTCGTAACAAATTTTCCGTAACAAACCAGCTTTAATGACTATTAATTGCATTTTATTTTATATAAATTTTTTGCACTCGGCTAAAGCTAGATTGGAGGAAGCAATCTTCAATACATGTATTCATACAGTGTGTCAATAAAAATTACAAAAAAAAATACACGTAACATCCTGCTTCTAATCCGCTTATTATCTCCGTTCCGAAGATGGCCCTATCATCATCATCATCATCATCATCATCATCATCATCGTCATCGTCATCGTCATATCCGGTAGGCTTGTGTTACTATCTTATTTTAATCATCTTGTAATATCATCTGTTGATTATACAGTATAGCACCCAATGTAGGAATAAACCGGAAACCATTATAAATACGTCGTGAATCGTGAATATTAATAAACCCATTGAAACTCTTCACAATCGTATGAGAAATACTCTAGTAGCAAAAAGCTAAGCCTTAAAATGCAGATCGATCAGAGTCACACTTTGGTCCTAATTAAGTTAGGCATTGCGTAACGATTCAATCAGCTATGGCGAAGTCCCACTTCTGCAATACCGTAGGCGTAGATAGAAGTATGTTAGGGAACCGGGGGGAGGGGGTGTACATAAGAAAAATAATGCAATCTTCAAACCCACTGATCTCAAAATCTTAACAATGTGAATCCTGTAGTAGAATATGAGTTGGAAGAATATGTGGGTGTAATTCATTTTAAGCAGATACATATATGACATGTTTCTCTAGCCCGTTGCATAACTAACTTATTCAAGGCAGTTATGCTGAACATATGCATATTGCATTTTTCAATTCATCATTTCAGCCTGCTGTAGTATATTATTGATGTCTAGTTGCACTACTGGTGATACTGGGAAGTAAAATTATGCTGCCCTCTCCAGCCAAGGGTAGTAGATGTCCTTTATTATAGCGCGTGCGGTCTTTCATAAAGAATCCGAAGCCTTCATTGTTAACACTTAATTGGGTAATCTTGAAAATAATTGTTGAGAGGTACTGTACACGAATGAGGAAACAGGCAGTCCCTGAAAGACAGACAGAAGGAAAGACATGAGAAGAGCACAGGTCATATAACTTCCAGGATAAGTCAAGGTCGCTTATCCCGAGTTATCTAAAAAATTCCACATAAAAACACCGATATACTTTTTGATATGCAATACATTATTGTCGAATTGCATCGACAAAACGTAAGTTTCTTTGAGATCCGAGACAATCACGAGAAATTTTATTATAATGCATCGCATTGACAGGTGTTTTATGGAAATATACGTTTTGTGAAAAACTCGCAGAAAAGCCATTACAGAAACGTATGATTATTTTTATGCTTCAAATTTTCCTCCCAACCAGTCATGTCAAGTCAGTACAACAGTGACGTGTCATGCCAGAAGACACGGGGGCAAAGGTCTAAAACAAAATAAAAAGCTCCATCCCTTCTTCCTGCTCAAGTGTGTAACCATAAAGACAAAAAAAGCATGCATCTCCCCAAGCCATGGGATTGTATGAATAGTAATCGTGGAGTGTAGTGACACCACTTTCATGGCTAATGTGGGAGAACCAATAAGTGACAGAGCGTGTCCGACCACCGAAATGAAACCCAAGAAGAAGAAAAAAAAGGGCCTCTCCACAGGTGTGAAAGATGACTCTCTGAGGTCATACAGGTCAAGGATAGATTTCTCACCCTAACTGATTACTTTTTTCCCCATTTGCAACACTGTCCACTAAAATTGCTAACTGTTGCTCTCCCAATATTATTTCTCAAAGTATTTTTTTTGAGGGGGTAATAACTTGGTCTACCGTATATGATTTATTTGTATTCTCTAGAATTGAAGGACATGTATAGACGTACAGTGCACTAAGTTTATCGTTACTCTACTGGAAGTTCCTATCAGACATGATATATTTTAATCACGAAAAGCGGGGTCCTGATCAATGTGGGACGTGTTAATCAAACGCTCTGGCTTTTCCCAGTCGCCAGGCCACCCCCACCAGAACCTGCTCATTATGCGAATGTGAGCAAAGATTGCCGCGGCCACGTTGCCTAAATGCTCATCAATGTTAATTTGTACGAGTGGCCACCGAAAAATAATAACAGCCCGGGGGAAGCCAGTCTGCTGCCTTCAATTTAGCCTGGAAGAGTGGCCTCGTGCATACTTGAACGCCATTATATTATTAACTGTCCTAGCTTATATCGACCCAAATAGGTACATCTGTATAACAGTGGACTATCGCGAAAAATATTTTCGACGTAGTACAAGGTGCGGCAACAGCACTTCCAGCAGCCAATGGGTCCTTGCCTCAGAAAATCTGCACTCAAAATTTTAAATGGATAAAATATACACACATTCACTTTATACCCCTAAAGGTCCTAGGTCATAAAATTATTGATAATACAAGACATAATCTGTTTGTTCAGTAGTATGGCGTACTGTATGTATAGTAATGCACCTTGATGTGTATTTTTATGCATGGTGCATTTAGTGACTAAATTATGCGCAAAATTAACATAGGATGAGAAATGTCCATATAAATGTGCACCCAATGCATAAAAATATGCAGAAACACATAATCTGCTTATCCAGTCTACAGTATAGTCATTATGCAGCTTTGGTGAATATTTTTATGCATGAGGTGCATTTAGTGAATGGATTATGCACAAAATTAATTATGCAACAGTAATATATTACTGTTGCATAATTAATTTTGTGCATAACATTTTCTCACCTAAGGTGAGAAAATGTTCAGAAAGCAACAGTACATTTCTAAAGTTATTGGGGGTAAATCTAGTGACTGGTGGATTCAGTTTCTGAATCACCCTGTATATGGCGACACCTGCATGACGATACTTTAGCAGCAAAGGGGACAGAGCAAAAAAAATCAAGGGACTTGCTAAGGTGAAACGAGAAAAGTGCGTGCACAAGTCTCAGACAGTAAAATTTACTTCTCCCAAGCACAATACGGACTCATTCAAGCGTAATGATTCCTTATCTGGAAATAACTGTACAACTAATTTACATCACATTTTGCGGTTGATTCCGCAGGGGCATTAATGCATCCATAAGTCTTTCTGCAAACGAACACCATGCTGAGCGAGGCCATACGTTACATTTTCTTGGGTTTGAAGGAATACCACACGCCTTTCATGGGTGTAATCAATAACTATTCTTCTTCTTCCCAGGCTTGGCGTAATTCATTGGACAAGGCTTTTCGGGGGAGGCTTCACATTGCCTGCCAAGTCATCATCTTGTGGGAGGGTTTTTTTTCTTCTTGGAACAATCTTCCTCCACGTTCCTAACGAGCCAAAGAGCTTAACGCTCAATCATTCACCTGTAATTCCCTCCCCTCACTGACTTTATGTTTCCCTTTTACGCTGCTCGTAAATCCGCTTCTCTCACACTTCTTTCGTTTCTTTTTTTTCCTTCTTCTTATATTCACGGCGGTCTATTGTTTCCAAAGTGGGAGATGCGATTCGCATTCGAGGTAACAGGAGGAGCTGGCGAGTTAACACGTTATGCTCGTTATCTTTGGTTTCGGGGGTAGAGTGCCTCATAAAATCGAATCTGTACTTCCAACAAGTTGTATGGGAAATTTCACGGGTCTTACTTCATGGGACTCATTATTGCTTCTTCCGGACCTATAATCTCACACGTACAATACACTTGCACAACGTGTTCTCTTGTAAAACTCCGGCGTCTCTGCACGTAATTGAAGTGTCGGTGTGCCAAATGCCAACTGACAAAAAGCCACGAGATTCATTGAGTCGGATATGAATTATGCGTCCGGGGATATCACATTTTATTTTATATTATTACCGTCTTTGGTGTCAGTTATGCCGCATCATATCATCACCACCTTAGCAATAGATGGAGGAAATATCGTCGGCTTTATGCGTATCCACATTTTTAACTACAGTATTTAACACACAGCCCATGCAGTAAAAACACTATAGACAGTTAGTTGCATGTATTACTCTATTAGTATAGCGTACATTTTTGCACTCAGGGATGGAGAAAATGACAATTATTCATCACTTTGCATTTTATTCACTTGCATCTGTCCTATTAAATGCCATAATTAACAAAATCCTTCTGTATTTTAATGCATCAAAAATTCATCAAGGTACACCCATATTACACTGCAACCTGCTGCATACATTATGTGCTAGCTATATGATTAAAGTTACAGTGGCTAAGAAAGTGAATAGTTTGTACACATGCATTTGACTTTCATAGTACTGCAGCACATTTTTCGATTCTGTATATAATAAGGTCAAGGTTTGAGTACCTGCAAGAAACCTGTCTTGTAGCTAGAATTCTCTCTCTCTTCCACTCTCTCTACCAGCAGACGCCAGAGACGCCTCCCAGCTATGTATTGATCCAGTGAGCAACTCTGGCTGAGTTCCACCTATCTGATGATGCCTGCAACTCCTCCTGACACACCCACACAACATTTCTCTCTTTTCCTCCACCACCAAAGTTCCAGGCCTTATATATTTTTTTCTTCCAATTTCTTCCGCTTACCCCCCCACCCACCTATATGCATCCCCTTGAGTGTAAAAAGGCGAATAATGCGTGTCTCCTACCCCTCTGGACCAGGTGTCTCGTGTCGGAGGAGACCACTCGTAAAATTTTAACTCGGCGCTCTTGTTTGGCGGATTTCATGCACATCTCGACAGAGGTTGGGCGGAACGCTTCTCGTTGTGGAAACCTCGGTCGGTTTGATGGGAGAGAGAGAAAAAAAATATTTGAGAGGGGCCAAGGCCTACCAGGGAGGTCTTTGGGACTTTTTTGGAGGGGGAAGAGGGGGGTGCTGGGTGCACACGGAAATATGAAGACAGAGAATGGCCGCTTTCCGGTCATTCGGGAAGAAATCGGGTTTCAAACTAATCCGAAGCTGAAAGGTGACCGACTGCTGCCCTCTTTCCGCTAATTGAATATTACACTGACGCAAAGTCACAGTTGAACGGCTCTAGGACATGGAAAAAAATGAGCCGGACCTTTGCAGAGCGTAAGTCGAAAGTCATACTAGGACTCGACGTGGCACGTGCAATTTTAAAATGCTCAGAAAACTTTGCAGGTTCAATATTAATTGGTACAGTGAAATTAGTTTCACTGTTTACTTCACCGTCTTGTACGCGGTGTCCAAAAAGAAGAATTTTGGCCAAATGCATCCTAGCGCTATGCAATCACCTTCCTATTTTTAGTATAGGCCTCGTACAAGTATATAATTATATGAGACACTCATCGCACACTAGTTCGAATCACAAAATATGATCATCAAACTGAAGTCTTGCGCTACCATTTCCTTTCTCACCTGTGATGTGGTGTAAATTCAAAACTACATGTTTTTGTATGCAGTATACTCTTACCTTATACTGAACAGTCTTCAGTTATGCAGTTCACTTATTGAATAATACTCGTTTCATAATAAACTGTCATTGTGATATAATTATAACCAAAAGATACATTCTACTAAGAAGACACTTGAGATCATGCGTTTAAGTGACATTTAAAACGGTATACTGTAGCTATAAAGATTCATAGTTATATACAGTTATTTTAAACTCTACGTTCGTGATGTGCCTAAGAATCTCAACAACTGATTGCACCTTCAGTCACCTTCATTACACCAGTTAATTAACAGGATTTTCATTATAAATCACTTTTGCTTCATCATCATCACACCCCATTTAACAATCAGTAGACGAATGAAATCTGGTTTTGAATTTTAACAATATTTTTAAAAAGTCCATTCAATCTAAAATCGCAATTAATTATCAGAGCTCGAGTAATCATTTTCCAAAATATTCAGCCATAAACTAACCCCCCTTTTGGAGCATACCGGTATATGTGAAGCTGCTGCCCAGCGGAAAAACCTAGCCCCCCGAATATTGATCAGAGAAGTGCTTGAGCAGAAGTTGTATGTGAAGATAGGCCATCATGGAGTGAGAAGTGAGGCAGCGGCATAAGGATTGGACGTATCCCCACTCACCTATACTCCGATTTAATTACGGCGCGGTGCTGGAAATAATTGCCTGCCCCGTACATATAATCCGGCAACGCAGTCAGCCGCCCGGAAAAACCGGGCTCAAACTGGGAGGTTAAGGGGCGAAGAGGAAAAGGGGGGGGGGGGAATCTCTCCAAAATATCCCCCACAACGAGATGCCCTTTTTTATATTTCCTAGTCTCTGTGTGATGTCAGCCCTGTAATATAAACTGGCTCTTCAATTTCCCCTCCACCCCGCCTGCAGCCTCCTTGTAATGTCATTACGCTGTGCATAATGTCTCTCCTCCCTTCGCCTCGCTCAAGAGGATGAAAATGCGCAACCCTTAAATCCGGCCTCCATGGATCTCGTCTCAGAGTCACAATCATTCGCCGCTTTTTTGGAGCAAAAAAATGGCATGGAGGCAATCAAAAGACCTGATGTTCAAATATGGCGCCTTGATGAAAACTGCTGAAAAATACACATTAATTTTTTATATATTAAATTGTAATTTACTTGTACCTTATTGTTTACAGTGTAGGCTACACTGTTTGACACAAACTCTGCTGCAGTCCCACTGCAGTCATCAAATATTGGGTGACAGTGGCCGCTGCCCGCAATGTTATCATTGCAATGTTTGTCTTTTACATGGACAATCCGGCAGCTGCATCAGGCTTTCATGCGAGTACAAAATGTATTGTTTTCCAGAGCGGCGCACCCTGTCTGCAACCAGCTTGTTCAAACATTGCAATGGTCTGCATGGCCTGGGAAAGATGTCCACTGGGGGGGTAGCCATAATTATATGTACCTTTCCTCATCCAGCAGAAGCAAGGCCTTAGCGTGCGCGCTTCAAATAAGTTATACATTGAAGATTACGGCGCCGGTAATGAAAGAGTCCGCAGCCTGCAATCGTTAAGACTATTATTCTTAAAGCCCTTGCAAGTCAAGTGTGTATTATTACCCGTGCAGACGTCTAGCTACAAAAATATTCTTCCTGACCTGCATCCTTATCTATCTTCAGCGGTTTATATGGCACGTATACAACTCTTAATTAATGCAAGGTAGTGATTTGGGCGGAGGGTTTTTTTCACGTTTTCAGTGCCGTTCCGGTGACCCCAGCGACTTCCTGTCCCGGAAGAGAGGAAAAGGCAGGCTCATGTGACACTGGATAATTTATGGCGGTTGCGACATGGCGTTGCGCTGATTGCACGCACTTCACGAAGAGAGTCAGCAGATGGGAGTTTATGCATCAAGAGATGGATAGTCAGGTGGACAGGAGTGTCCAAATGTCCATGTCTAACAAGGACATCATGTTGACTTGAAAGCATTGTTAGTAACTAATATGTGCAATAGCTATTTTTGGACACAATTTGCAGTTGGTACCTGTAATTTGTGACCAGATCACTTGATCCCTATCAGTGACCCCCCCACATGAGGGTCTCTCCCCTACCATATATCAAACTCCCACCCTTCCTGTTCCTCCCCCACCTCAACAACAACAACAACAACAAATGAGAACATGAAAAAAAAAATCAAAGGCGACTGCTTCATCAAAGTTGGTGTTGTCGTGACCCAAGTGATCCTCCCTTACGTCATTATCACATGAAACTG
This sequence comes from Catajapyx aquilonaris, assembly GCA_000934665.2. NCBI lineage: Eukaryota > Metazoa > Arthropoda > Diplura > Dicellurata > Japygidae > Catajapyx > Catajapyx aquilonaris. Next base: position 51,920 of record KZ538043.1, on the reverse strand, counting down.
TGGCCCCGTTGGAAAAGCTCCGACGGCCCGCGTGCTGTCCGTGATTCACACGAACCTTCTCTTGTCGGGCCAGGACGAGGGAAGTCGGTGGAGTGCTATTTCCGACAAGCACTCGGACCGTTTCGTGGTTCCAATAGGCTATTCCCTTCGTGCTAAATGAGAACGGGGCACGAAAGAAACTCGCCTTAGATTTCACACAATGTTTCGCAATCGGCCACCATAAAACCATAAACTACTTTGATGAAATTGTTAAATGCGCAAGTCTGCTTTTTCGTGCAACCGATTGTTTCTGACATGCAGGCATCCTAACATGTGTACGACGCACTGCAACTGTGGCTTCGTGGTTGCCACTCCCACACACTCCATCCGGATGCAATGCATGTTATTAGCTGCAACAAAATATACTGCCATTGCTTGCCAGCAGGAGACCTCACTCGCAATATACAGTACAGTACAGATAAGGCCCGGAAGAAGGGTCCGTGTTGCACTCACGCTGTGTAAATAGCACTCAAAAATATGGCGCGTAAAATCATGTCCACTCTCAAAACGAAATAGTTATAATAAACATCATTTACTGGTCTACTTACCGGAAAACTATCATTGGCATCAATAAAATTAAATCATTTTGTTCCACTGATAGTTACTACTAAGTAGTGCCACTGCCAGTGTTGGCACTGGTACTGTTAAGTTAGCAGTTTAACTAGCAGTGGGATGAAAATTCTACCCAAAGTTAATATTTATCGACTCATCTGAAGATGTGCTTCATAGGCTAGGCCTACATGCCAAATTAACATATGGAGTGCTATCGTGTGAATCATCAACGTCACATCCTTAATCTGTAAAAAAAAACACTATCTATAGTATCTGCTTATCATATCCTTTGATCGCATTATTGCATTAGGGCAAACCTATCTCACCAATCAGTAACGTTCATTGCATACTAAAACCTATAAACAAAGCCCGGCAGTGTCACCCTTTGGTACATCTCGCATATCATCGACTTACAGCAAGGGTCATTTAATTGATGACATTATAAAATGCTCTTTTTGAAGAAAAAAAATCGACCAATTTCTGACTCATAATCACACCCGCCCCCCATTGTTATTGTGCAACGGAAGGCGACAGACATATTCTTTTCCATCCGTAAAAATCAGTCCTCCCCCAATCGAACCACTTACCAACTGTTGCAGGGTCACGCATGGGATAATTCGGCATGGACAGATGGACTCTGAGGGTTAGTTAGTGACCTGCCCATGAAGAATCGGAAGGGACACCGGCAGTCCTTCCCATTTGCCCTACCAACACGTCTTTTTAAGCGACATCTGTTAAGTCTGGTCAAGAGACCCCTTACCTGTAACACGATGTCTACAAACCGCAATGTTTATTGAGGGGGCCCCTGTAAACATGCTATTTATAACCCCCCAAATGGCCTGATATCTATCCCAACTCGAAAGAAAAAATTTGCGTAATATCGTGCCGGTCGCAAGAAACTTATCAAGTTGTTAGCCCAAATGTAAAGAAGCCTTACGTTACAATCTTAAGACAAGCGACCAGTATCATACGTTTATTTATGTTCCCTCGGTCATGCAAATATAAAATTAAAATGGCCCTACGAGGCAGCGACACGGGGGCACCCTTCTTTTTATTCCTTCCGTGCCTTTCCACCGGATTCGTTTGTGGAGAAATATAAAATCATTTGAGGCTGTACGTCCGGTCATGAGCGTGGCAAGGCTGGTTGTATTTTACGCCCACTCTGTCCGATATTTTTTTTTTTTTGGTAAGGGTACACATTTTTGCAGGTGACAGGTAAGGTCGTACGCAAGTCAAGTGAAGTCATCCATGTTTGGGTAGGATGCGGCGCATGGGCAGCAACATGGGAAAGGAATAGACAAGACAAGGTCCTCTTCCCCTATTCGTCTGTCCAGGCCATTTCCCGACCAACCCCAGGGTTGGATGGGAGGAGAGGATGCGCCGTTTCGACACAGAATCGGAGGGACACGGACCTGCTCATCTTCACACCCCGTGGTTAACTGAGCGCATGTGTGGATCAAATGAGGATGCCTACAAAATGGGCGATCATCAGCACATACACCTCGGATGTGTGTGACTATATAGATGATAGAGATTTGGCGACATAAAAAGACACCAAGAGATGCATGCATGCACCAATCATGGTGGCATTAAGGCACATTGATGAAACATGCGATATAGGCCTACATAGCCTTTTGCAAGTTGCGATGCATAGTAGTGCACTGTCTATATTATGCAGAACTCCAATTAAAAAAGTGAGCCCCTGAAAAGATGTTTCTTTACAAATAATAGGCCTAATCTTACCTGTACAAAATGTTTCGCTCCGCGGCAAAACATTTCATTGCAAGGTCGATAATTGCGCACAATAAAAGTTGACGTAACTCATAGCACTTTACAATTTATAACTCACTCGAAGGCTATAATAGGCTCAAGTAGCCTGCAGGCCTCACTTCACAGGATAGGCTATAGTCTACAGAAGGTACAAAGATCCAACAAAAAACTTTGCCCACAGTGCACCCAAATTACAGGGTTCATGACTCTCCCTTGGAAAAACAAAACCCCATATCAGTGCAAATCCGTGTTCCACCAAGTATTCAATTTAGTTTTAATTACATTTTTATCAATCCATCTCCGAAGGGTCAAGATAATAATTACAGGTCTACGCCACAAGCTTGTTTTTTTCCCCTCATTATGCTCCTATATAATTCTCGCGGACGATCTCCCCACTCCTGGCATCGAACCCGGGTTGATTTTTAACCTTCTTGTCACTATCTCCACCCGCATGCAAATTACGTGGGTGCAGATAATACCTCCAATCCGAACCCTTGAAGTTTCTCTCTCCCCCTCCCCCCATCACCCACCAATCGCTTTACGACCCGCGAATTTCATGCTAACTCTTCATTACGAGAACACGCTTGGTTATCTGGAGCGAAGCCTCACGCAAATGTCCTCTGAGCCATCTTCCCACATTGATGGATGGAGCACAATTAAGCCTATCAAAAGTTGGGATCCCCCCCCCCCCCTCTCTCTCGATACCTTTTCCCCCCTCTCTTTCCCCCCCTTCTATTGCCGAGGCTTACCCACAATGAAAGGGGTTATTCCCCTCCAATGAGTTTCCCCCCTCCTTTCGCCCCCCCCCCCTCCCCCGCCGCTTACTTTGCGTGCGGACCCTTCTTCAATCTCCTCCAATTTTCCCCTCCTCGACTTTATGGGCTTGTAAACTGTTCCAATTAGGAAGGCCGATCTTTCCTAGTGTCTCAATCAGATTCGGAGACCCCCAAACCCTCCACGATGTACTCTAAATATCGAGTGGGCCTAATATGGTATTTATATGTGCCTCTGTCCGGCTGATGCATGTAGTACCACTATCCCTCCACGAATATGACAGTGGCAGTAGTGTGCAGAGAGGGAGGATGCGCCATTCCCCCTATAATAATAGCCTTTTTCGCCTCTGGGACGCTCCGGAAGGAGAAGGGTCCCTGGTGAGTGCGGCCACCTTCTGATCTCGGCGGAAAGGTGGAAGGGCCCCTGGTGAGTGCTGCCACCTTCTAATCACGGCACTAAATGCCAAATTTTGGCTACGGGTACGCTAGTCTATCAGCTACAATGGCTCAATGGAACTATTGGAGGTCAATGGAAATTGGACTGAAGTCATCATTTATAGGTTGGCGAATCGATACTATTGAGTGACTAAATCAAATTTTTGTGAGCACACCTTCCGTGTTATATCGCATGCGTATGTGGATGTGTGTTGAATCAAACTGGGTTGCCATCTTCCAGAGGCTGCAAAAGGGTTCTTATTGCAGACCAACCATTCTATAACCTCCGGAGCAGTCGTTTTGCTCCGGTATCGATTGAAGAGGGGCTGGGTCGATGCTGCTGCTTCTTGCCTGCGCTTCCATCCCTGCCGAGGCCTGCTGCATCATGCAATCCTTCGGGAACAACCATAGTCCGGATCCCTCAATGCGCCTGTCCCACTATCCTTTAGGAGAACCATGCATAGCAATCCATTCATGCCTTCATGTGTGACATACATGAAGATGAATTAACCGATATGGACTTCCCTGACCCGATATTATCAGATCCTACCAGCAATATGACTGTCCTCTCTCACAGCGAAAACGACAATGAGACACACCATATCCACCCGCTCACCACCCCCAACCCCCGGCTTCCAAAAAATGATTTCATATTTTGTAGGCAGTAGCATGCATGTGACGTGAGGCCCTCACGCCAACAAGGGTGGGTCGGGCTGAGGTCGCACGAAGTGACTTCTTTCACCTCTCTTTCGACCGCCCAAGTCCGACACACCGCTCGCCAGCCAGTGATTTGTTGCCACCACCCTCACCTGACAGTCCCCCCAAAAAAACAAAAAAAAAGCCGCATCTGCATTGATTGCACTTACGGCTTTTTTGCTGATTACCCTTCAATTTCTGGGGTGTCAACAATGGGTCGAACCATCCGTGGTACCCCTGCAGCCCTTTTCGACTCGTCGGGAGGCAGTGTGCAGCAGCAATCATGAATACAGGAAGAGAGTAGATTGCGTGACCGACGGTCATATCGATTCGCCGGGTCAAATGGAGTGGCGTCGAAGGGCGAAATAGGCCCCGCTGGCTCGTTCTGCTGATGCCCGACACATTGATAAACTCTGACATCATTTAGAGAGGTTGGGTGCCCTCTCCCTGTAATTATCACTTTTTTTCCCCCACCCACCCCCACCCTTCCTTCAGCCCCTGTTCTCCAGGTCAAACTGCTACTGGGAAAAGAGCTATTTCGGTTTCAATCACGGCTTCGATGAGTGTGCAGATACATCAGGTAATTATCGGGGTCTCCTGCAGGTATGAAAAATTTGAAATTAATGAGTACCGTTCGTTAGGAAGGCCAATATGTATATATACCATATGAATGAATATGCTTTTCCTGACAGTGATTGCAGATTAGTCATCACCACCATAAATTGCAATGATTTGCTATTTGTGTCAGCAGAGAGGTTCTCCCAAATTGTCAAACTTTCCCTCCGCACTTTCCAGCGACAAATAAAGCCTGCTGTTGGGGGAAGAAGGAAAAAAAAAAACGACTTCTTGCAAGCCCAAGTTTTTCCCAAGCAATTTATAGGAAACAAGCGGGCAGAATATCGATGAGGCTCCCAACCAACCTCCATCCCCCCCTTAGATAGATAGATGGGGAGAAGTTCAAACCGCCTAATAACACACCTCGCGAAAAGGCGGCGGGCAAGAAAATATAATGGTCCCGGGATCGATAGAATCCCGCAGGATCTAAATGGCTGCAAGAAAATGATACATTAGGAGACCAGGGGCTGACATTACACATATGATTAATACTTGTAGCATGTCGGAGAGGGGTCGAGGAAAAGAGCAGCAGAAAACCCCCACGACTTGAGGCGCCTATGAAAGGATAGCATTGATCATCACTAGCCTGTAACGTGACGATGCGTTTTATTCGAGCCGACACTCAAAAGGTTTAAAAAAAAGCCTATATACGGTATAGGGCTACTAATATATACGTATAGGCTATACCAGGGGGGAGGGACTACAAGAATAACATCTCTCTGCACCACATTGGGTCTACCCATGTATACATTACAGGTATGGACAGATTATATCTGGCCTTCATGTGCCTGACTCTCGTCAATGCAGAAATAGGCATATCCAATTTTTTTAAACAAAGCTCTAGTCAGCAGAGTTGCTGTAATTTTAAGAAAGTGGCGGATTATTGGCAGCTCGTTACTCGTTACTATTCAAAATAATGTATCCAGTAACCAGTTATACAAACAGTGAAGCTACCAGAAGTTTAATGTTAGGCACATACTCTTTTCATCTATAGATCGCGCTGGTTCTGTACACTCTCGTTCAGTTTCCATTTTCACAAGATAGTGTAAAAGTCCTCTTGCTCCACTTAAATCTGATCTCATTTCTACTTAAAAAGTGACAAAATTCATTTTCCCATTGCGAGATAGTTAGCGAAGTGAGACCGTCCCCCCACCCCATATAAACGGCTATTTTTAAGTGGAAATTCTGGTTTAATTTTCAAAGTCGTTAGAAAAGGTGTTTTGTCACTTTTAAGTGGAAATTAGGTCGGTTTTAAGTGGAAAAATGATCTTTTCCCACGTAAGTTATATAAGCGGGAGCTGAACGAGCAGCGTGTAGGTGGAACCATCCCTTCTCCTCCAAAAATATATGTTACCAGCCCCTCAGAAGATCACTCTTGTTGTTGTTTTTAAAAAAATACAAGAGTGATCTCCTGAGGGGAAATATCATCATCATCATCATCATCATCATCATCATCATCATCATCATCATCATCATCATCATCATCATCATCATTACTGTAACTTGTTGTTGTTGTTGTTGTTGTTGTTGTTGTTGTTGTTGTTGTTGTTGTTGTTGTTGTGAGAACATCTTATATAGTATTTTTAAAGATTATTATTAAATTAATGCTATAACTAATAACCAAGCCGAAGGCTATATCACGGTACCGTAATGTTTTACCTTGGGTCAAAAGTGTTTCCCAAGACAATTTATACATTTTATCCCACTGTGAGACTGAGACACTCGGCGTACAATGCCCTTCTCATAGAAGGAGGCTACTTGGGTTGTTCCTGAAACCACGTCCGAACTCTCCTTCAGTTCATCATCCGTCTGGAATCTGCATATGCAAGTTAGCATGTATTAATAACATAAAAAATTATCCGGAAATTTAGAAATAACCGAGGTGTCGATCAACCTACTTCCGTTGCCCATACTATATCTCTAGTGGCACATGAGTATCCAGTAAACGTCTGTGCATGGCCCTCGTTCTCTGAATATTCATTGAACGTTCATGTCTCATTTCTAGCCATTCAAAGATTGTCACTCTTTAGCAATATCTATGAATTGAAGTATCACTTGCTGCACAACTATCCGCTCACATTTATGTACTGTATATAGGTGCATTATTTTTATTTATTTATTTATTTTACCCCATTTGAGGGCAGGGCCATTTTATGGGGAAATGTAGGTGCATTATCACACACTCATACGTATACGATTTTTAAAGAATTAAATATTGCCAAAACTGAACATCTAATGCTGAACATTCCACTGATATTTACTGTTTTGACCAATATTTTGTATTTTTAGGCCATTGCCTGCATTCCTGAGCATCTTTAGTGTGTTTCTGGTGACTGTACGGCTGACAACTACCCAGCTCTGGTCCGGTTTCTATTTAACTCCAGCGACAGTTGCCGTTAGCTCCCGATCAGTTTAAAATCCCGCCATCTATGCCACCAAGTGTCCATTAACTCCGCAAGATGGCAGTCAAGTCCTCTCTAAATCCGCCATGGAAGGGCCATCCCTGCAAAACCCGTCCTGCCATCTACCGACCAACCGCTGAACCCCGTCCGCCCTCTCCCCTCTGACGTCACACACCAAACAAACAAACAAACAAACCTACGCTCGTCTCTTTGATTAATTGAAAACGACGCTTTGTATACGATGCATCCATAGTACGTGTGCATTGATCCAATGATTAATAGAGAAGAAAGGGGAAGGAGATCCACTAGAGGAGAGGGAGCGCAGGGAAAGGGGGTGCAGCACCACCACACAAAACAAAACGGAAGTCACGTGATTGGCGGGCACCCAGTCGGCCATCTTGGGTTTTGTGTCTGGTGGTTCCTCTGGTAGGGTCAGCTTCGAATGAAGGGACATGGAGCCAGGGAGGCTGCTGCGTCGCTGAATCCTCCTCCGCCGCCTCCCATGGACCAGGAGAGATGGGGAAAGGAGGACGCCCCCTGAGGCCGGACCCGGGGTTGGAACGGGGAAGAACCCATGGTAAATGACTGCGGGGGCGCCCCCAACAGATGTCCATCTGATGGACGTTCGATTTTTGCGTCGCATCTCATGTGAGGTGTACCGAGGGGTTATTCACAGCACACTGCAATTCCAGTGTGATCCGGTACAACCTGGTTAAGTGCCACAATCAGGTGAATCATCATGCTTTTTGTTGCAATGTCTTGCAATGAGTAACCTTCAAGTGTGCATTTGCTAGTGAGTAATCCCTTGCAATACGCCCAGTACATAGAAGATGGGTATAGTCTAGTCGGAGGTTGCAGTGGAAGTATGTGATATGCCATGGGAAGTTAAGCTACCTTGTAAGTTATGTTCTGCAGTGTTTCGTTAACTATGTACTGTGTGCGTAGATCGTAATTGAGCGAAGAAATCCCTGAGCAGTAAACATGTAGCTGGTTTGTGCATTAAATTATGGGTGTCCTTGCTTCAATAAAATACGTTCAATTGTGCCAGTAAGCCTGCTCAATATGTCTATTGTATATAGATAATTGACTATAATACTGCTGTTATGAGGCGAGTCAACTTTCTGATTGATTTCCTGTGATATTCTAGTGGAGAGCTTCCCAGATGTGAAGGTACTGCAGCATCCACTTTTAAATGGTAAACAGCCACACACAATGTTATTTCCGGTTCTGGCTATGTTTATAAGTGACTTCACTCGCAATTACTGAATATATTCCTTCCCATGTGGCACCTGCACACTAACGCTATTTGTTTTGGACAGAATAGTCAAGGGTAATGTTGCAGGCAATTGTGTGTGGTTTACTGTTTGGCTAGGTTCCACTAGATGTTTAAAAGCTGCTTGGTGCTTTTAACTCTTGGGAAACCTAATTTATAAGGACGAAAATAATTCCTTATGAATCCAGCCAATGCCGGAAGGCTGAAATTATTGCATGCTCCGTGTCTTATAATTAATGTTAATGAGCTGTAGACTTGTGTGTGGGAGGTATTTCCTAATTACCATCCTGACCTTTACAAGACAAGTGGGAATAATAAATTAGTGAAACTCCAGACCTTTCAAGACACATCTGTATGAAATTTTGGTTTCAGTTGAAGTTGATTTCCAATAATTCATATCATGTCCATTGATATGTCACTTGATATTAATGGGCTGCTCTCTTTTTCTGAAATATTTTCAAAGTACTGAAGAGGGAATGACTATTCCCAGTACTGCCGTCAGATGTAAGAAGACTGTAACTCAAAAACTAGTCAGGGTGAAAGTCGCATGCATGCCATGCACTAATCCCCCCCCTGACTCAGAGGGGATTAGTGCAGGTCAGGAGTTATGGTCTTCTTACATCTGACGGCAGCGTAGCATATGTTGCACGTATACAGGGTGGTCCAAGTTCAAGTGTCGTTTTATAACGGCGATTAATAGAAGCGCTTAACGATGACGTAGCAGCGACGTGTAAAATTGCCCACTTCGATGGCGCCGAATATGCGCCGAAGTGGGACATTTTACGCGTCGCTGCTACGTTATCGCAAAATCACTGCTATTAATCGCCGTTATAAAACGACACTTGAACTTGGACCACCCTGTATACTATGGTTTGGTCAAAATGGAATAGATTATTCTGTACTTGAATAGTGATGATTATTTTGAACATTTTGATGACTATAAAAGTTACTTTTATGTTAAAAGCTAATATCAAAAAACATTAAGTAGTTGAAGCTGTGTATATCACTCGTAGTTTCCTAAATATATGAAATTAAATGGTCAATATTACAATGTTTCCTGTAACGGTTATTGTGTTCCAGATGTTATGGGCACTATCCAGTCTTGTAAATAGTAAATGTTTAATTGTCTTATTTTCTGTGCATTCTTAAATATACTAAATTAATATTAACTAGCACTTATGGTGTTGAGTAATTTTCACCAGGATAGAATAAGCAAAACAATGGGCTTGATACAATATTGCAAATCATTGCTATGTTGTCTAAGTGTTTAAAGACTATGATAGGACCATGATGTTAATTATATTTCACAAGGGGGTATTCCCAGTAAGTCTACACTTCTATACTGCATAATGAAGGTAATTGGCCGAGTGGTCGACACGTTAAGGGGGAAAATTCATGTCAGACACTTTTTCCTACCTGCTGTTAAAATCTCGTATGATTGTATTGATCAAATCAATATTCAACAGCATAATTTTAGTTTTTTGCAAATAGGGAAAAGTTGTCATCTTCATCATGCAGATAAACCAGTTTTCATTGTATTGTTATTAATCAAGCATTTAAAAGCGTTCGTGCATTTGGAAATGTTTTAATTACACCTTTCCTCCCATTAAAACACAGGTGCTGACATTAGGAACACATTTTTTTGAACAGAAAAAATGGGTGTTTTCACTTTTCCAATTTTGTGCGTTTTCCTATATTGCGGGACTTACTGTTAGTAGGAAATGTTCAATGTATTAACATTCATTTTCCTTACTTTGCACAGTTTGTCCGAACACGGAAATGCTTGGACAAAAATGGCTTCCATTCAGGGGGGGCATGGTGGTCTAGCGGTTACGCCGCTGGCCAGCCAAGCGGGAGGCCGGGGTTCAAATCCCGTCCCCGTCACCTCTGCTTGGCCGGGTCTTTTTCCGCTTTTCACCCGACATGCCGGAGCAGAATTGCACTCCCTTCTCTGCTCGGGGCCAGGAGAAAAGGCCTGGTGTTAAAGAATGTCAGAAATGGCTATCGCACGGCGCCCTCCCTTGGGAACTTCCCCTTCCCCCCTAAGAGGGCCACGAGCTCTATCACGGGGTAACAAAAAAAAAAAAAAAAAAAAAAAAAAAAAAAAGGCTTCCATTCTGCTCGGATTTGTCACGACGGTCACGATATTCCTCTGCTTTTCAGGACGAAAAGTAGTGAATTTCATAAGTTTCTCTTCGAGTGACACACCAAACGAACGACTAGACTCCCCTGTTATAGATTCACTTAGTTTTAAGCACACATAATTGCAACTATTGTCGAGGTAGCATGACAAATGCTACCTCCTTCTTGGAAAAAATGTGGCATTATGTGGTATTGAAGCGAAGAGAGTCTATAAGTACTAGGGAGTCTAGTCTTTCACTTAATGTGAGATTCGAAGTGAAATATTGTGAAATCCGTGACTTCTCGTTTTTGAAATAAAATCAATGATGTGACAAATACACGTGATGGAGGCCTCAACAAAGGAGCGACTGGTACCGATATTTCAAGGTCACATTCAAATTGCTACATGAGAGTACTTAGCCAGAGGTATTTTATGCACAGCGTAAAATCCGGAGGGGCCTGAATTGGATATGCGGTGACCTTTCTTCCATGACCATTCAAAGCCGACTGAATGGACACGAAAAGGTGGCAGGCAAACACTCGACTTCAGTACCTGCCTGCCATGAAACGCATCTCAACTGAACCTACCAAGGGTTTTTTATTATTGTTCAGACATTAGTTTCTTACATTAAGGCAGATTTGAGACGACTCTGACAACTTGGTTTTACAATTTTTGTCCAAGTGTTCTCGCATTTGGGCACACTGTGCATTGCTGCGTTCAGCCATTTTCTAACACGCGTAAAACAACGTAAGGGTGTCGAAATTTGGGCCCCTTACCCTATACCTGGGAGTACCCCTTTGACATTATATTAAACAAGCAAAAAAAAAACCACCTTAGAAATCAAGTGTCTTATGATTTCTCTGGTGTGACTTCTGTAGAGGAACTTCCATTAGATAATTCCACCGTATGATTACTGCCTACATTTAATAAGTTAAACTAGTTTTATAATGTTACATGTAATTAATTATCATATTTGCTGTGGATGTAATATGCTGCTAATCACCATAAAATGACTTGTCAAGAGCTAGTGAAACCAGTAATACACTGTACTCCCGATTATCTGGGCTAATGGCTGCACATGTGTCGCCGGATAATTGGAAAACACAGATAAGCGGAAAATGGTCCTGGACACCGTAAAAATGAGCTATTCACAGGTTTTTAATGTACCTCTCTACAAAGTGTATGCTGCTTGGTTAATCAAAATAATAAAAACTTACCATATATTTTTACGTTGTCTTCTAGAAAAAATCTGTTATATTCATTGGCGAGGCATATTGACAATGGGTTAAATTTTCGTCCCACTGCTTGTTACTGCTAACAGTGTTGGCACTACTTAGCAGTATCTAGCAGTTGGACGAAAATTCAACCCTTTTTTTTCGTACGTTAATTATGAATTTGAATTTTTGACGATGCACGGATAAAATCAGCAACACAGATAATCAGGAGTATAGTATATTACAATTTCAGTGCTGTAACAAATTTTAAATATATTCTTGTGAGGTTAATAAGTTCCATTTTCTTTGAAATGAACTCTTGCAGCAGCAACTGGTTTAATAGTTTGTCAGAAGTAGTTTCACATTGAACATGGCACTTTTATGTCCTTCCTGATATGATGCAAGCATGCAAAATGTAAATGACCTTGTGATTGGTTACATTGTATGAGGGCCATTCCAAAATGATTTACAATTTATTTTTTTGCCGAAAATACAGGGACCATGCAGGTCGGCAAATAGGCACACACTATCGACAGAACCCTCCCAGAGCCTAATGCACAGGAGTCATGGGTGTGGCAACCTCTCCAGGCCCCCCAGGAACCACTTCTTGGAGGTGCGACGCACCTACTACCGGACCACTTCTCAGTCAGCAACTATCGACAATGTCCTTAAAATGGTGTCGGCAAAGGGATTTTTCCATGCATCTTGCTTTGAGTGCTTCTACACCCACCGTACTTCCCTGGCCTGGCGTCTAGTGACTTTGTTGGTTTGTTTGTAATACCCCGTGATAAGGCCATGGGTCCTCTGGGGGGGGAGGGCATTCTTAAGTAGTCATTTCTGACCCTCTTAAATATACCAGAGCTTTTCTCTTGGCCATGGGCAGAGAAGGGAGGGCAATTCTGCCTGGACATGTTACGACATGTCAGGTGAAAAGTGAAAAAAGACCAGACCAAGAGAAGGTGACTGCCTGACGCTGACGGGATTTCAACCCCGGACCTCCTGCTTGGCTGGCCAGTAGAATAGCCACTAGACCACCATGCCCCCCACCTCCAGTGACTTTCATCTGTTCGAATATATTTAAAAAGGCCCTTCGCCGATGCCATTTCGAGGACATTGTTGACTGTGAATAGTTGTCCGGGAGTCGGTGCGCCACTCCACCAAAAAGTGGTTCCTGGAGGGCCTGGAGGGCCTGGAGAGGTTGACCAGTGTCAGTCCCAGTGCATTCGGCTCCAGGAGGATTCTATCGATAATTTGTGCCTATTTTTCGACTTGCATGGTCCCTGTATTTTCGGCAAAAAAATAAATTGTCGATCATTTTGGAACGGCCTTCGTCCAACTGGGTTACCTGTCATATTTAATGGACCACCACTGTTTGAGCGTGAATATTTCACCATCTTCACACCTCTTTTTGATACATAAGAGTGCAGATGATTTTGATTCACATTTTTCAACATATTTGAAAATTGCATTAGGCCAGTGATTGATGGAGCAGTATTGCATTGTCAGGTTTATTTGATGTGCACTTCTAATAATAATAATAATCATCATCATCATCATAATTACTATTGTGATAGGGTTGTGGCCTATTAGAGATATTTGCTTTTAAATGCCTATCTTTATTCAATTCTCTACTGCTGATAGATTTTGAGTGGGAGGAAACAGGAAACCCTGAGAAAACCCACCTGAATGTAGAGAAAACCCGTGGGAACTCCTTTCTACAGGAGAAATTCCTCTGTCGTATTTGGGGATTGAATGTAGGACCTCACAGGTGAAAGGTTAATGGCGCTAACCCGTATACCAATAGTTATAATCACTAAAATTATGTTTTCAAATTTTCCAAGTGACAATACTGCACTACTGTAAAACCTAATCAGTGTGTTTCTTGTACTGATGATTACTTCACTGCATGAGGTTTTATTTGCAACCGTCAACCCCGAAAATGATAAGTAATCTGCCCTTTCCTTTTTTAAACTATTCAAGCAGTATGATTCATAGCCGTTATGTTGTAGCATTTTCAGTCAGGATATAGGATGTCATGAAAGGTGAAGGAAAAGTCAAACTAACCAGAGGTAGAGTAAGTTTTTGCAATGATTCTAGGTAAAAATACTAGAAAGCAAAGTGCAAGATGCTTCTACCATACATATACTGCCATACCAAGGAAAAAAGACCTATCCACAAGACTATTTAAAGACGAAAGTTTCATTCCCCTCACCCAGGGGGGATGGGTGCAGGGCCTGCATGTGATTTGCGTCCTGATGGCTTAGTGAATACTAGAGTTCTTCCCTTGGGATGGCATGTATACATGTGTATAGACATGCATCAGTTCAGGGTCTGCCATTGTGGTTTTTTTCTGGAATAACATGATACCAGGTATGATTATTTTCTTGTCATTTTAGTAGCTGATTTTCTTTGGTACTATTTATCTCTGTTAACAATAATTATGCAGTGTTGCACTGTAATATTTGAAACTTGTGTACATGTTTGTTAGCTTACCCTAATACCACTGGAAAATTCTATTAATCCAATACTGATGTTATAGTTGAAATGTCCATTTGAGTTTGGTGATTTTTTTGACTGCTCATTATTAAGCATTCATTTTGGAGAAGTTACTATTGGTTGGTTTCAAAAGTATTCGCTTCTAATGTTATGCTTGTTGCATGTATCCAAGCTTTGAACTACAACGAATTTTTGATTAAGAATGTCCCAGTGGGGCAATTGGCAATGAATGTCAGTGATATAACCCAATTGAAAGGGAAGAAAAGTGTCTGTGCAACCTAGTGTAAGTTAGTTCAGGGGATATTTGCTAAAACCAGCTGTTGAAAAGTAAAATAAGCAGTTTTTGTGCCAGAAAATGGCTAGCTGAAAGTGGTATTTCAATTGGAGCATTCTGTTTATCAAAATGTGGATTAAATTTGCTCTTCTCGAAGTATTGCATATTTTATATCATTAGTCGTTATTGAGCCATTAACACATACAGTAGTGTGGGAATATGGGGTCATTTTCATAATTAAAGCTGGTTTAATGCTCTGCTAAAGTAGTAAATTTTTAAACAATCAATGTACAAGTCACTGATTTGTAGTGTAAATTGCCCCTAAAATTTTATGCTTTCAGGCATGTCAACATGGACTGAAAGCACTTTAAATATTAGTGTTGTTTTAAAAAATAGTGTAGTAAAAAATATATAATCTACACATATTAGGCTGTTTTCTTTTCCAGCTTCATTTTTGAAACTTTAATTTCCTGCTAACTAAGTTGATTTCTCATTAAATTCTGTTTTCCACTCACGTTTCTTGGCCACTTTACACTCGTAAGTCTTGTAAATGTCACCAGTGTTTCACCTGACTCTTGCTTTTTGGAGGGTTTAATTAAACTTAAATTTTTGGCCCTCCTGGCAGAGTGATGGGTACTTGTTTTTGAATGGTGAGGGTCGTAGGGGTTCCTTTTCCTTATCACTTCCCAGATTATGCATGACCGATATGAAGGCCACTTTGCTGCAGTTAGTACAATGGGTCTGTTCTGACTAATGTGATGCGTGAAACACACAATAAGCTCATTATATGTCTAGTTAAGTAATTATGTCCATAACCTATCCCAACTTTTGAACTCATATTTATGGTGAAATCTGCAATTGCTTTGACATGGTGTCAAAGAAGTCTGACCTGGCAAGTCACTGCTTTACCAGATGGCAACTTTTAATTTTTGAGATTGTTTGCAACGTTGACCTTCCCAGATATTTTGGCACTTTCCTAAATTCTTGTGTTTCGTGAGATCAAAAAGATACATTAGGTTGTGTCGGGGACACAAGCCGCAGGTTTTAACGTGAATACTTCTTTAAAATGGGATCAGTATTGGGGGGGCATGCACGAAAAGTCAACCGTTGTGGAGAGAATGAAGGCCTGGCACTTTGGGCAATCCAAAGAGACACTGACCTGCATAGACCCCGGGGCGGCCCCTGGTCGGACCAAAGGTATTTTGCATCACTGTCTCTGAACATGTGGCGTCCAAAATTATCCATGGATTATCCATGGAAAGGGTAGCCATGGCACATGGTGACCCTAAGCACCCTGCATGCCCCCTGGCAAAGCCCTGACTAACACTTTTTCATTACTGAGCCGATTTTATAGACGTATTCACGTCAAAACTAGGGTGCAAGCCACCAGGTAAGACATGGGCCCAGACATATTCAGGTCACATTAGAAGCTACATCCTAGGGTTGAGCTGCCCTTAGATCAGATCATGTTCAGGCTCATATGGGTATGTCCTTGTACAATAGGGTGAATATCTCATGCACGTGAAACATGCTTGCTTGGGTTAAAATTAAATGTTCTCACGGAATATAATTATCATGAGCAGATCTTTAGTTCGATAAGCTTATGGGTATAGTACATTTGTGACTGCGTGTACTTGGGCAAAGTTCCAAGGTACAAGGCAAAAGAGAGTGAATTTTTGTATGTCCAGATACATTGGTATCTTCTTGATACTCAGATGTCACTATGGCAGTGATGGGATTCCATTATTGTTGTAACCTTGGGATAAAACACTATTGATTCTCAATTATTATCAGTATTCATGTCATATTACTAGGGGCCATAGTTCCTCTTTGTCATTGTATTGTAAGGATTGCGATCTATTTCTACTTGTTTCATATGGTGAAGAGGGTAGCTGACCGCCCATGTGCATCCGGAACTGAGGTTAGCCACTGTGTGACGAAATGTAACTACGTCTGGAGTGAGGATAATTTTTCTGTCACTTTCCTGTTATGCAGCATGATAAATTAGCATTGAGAGATCACAGGCAGTGACATAGTGCATCTTTGATAACTTGACCTAGAACTTGCAAGAGGTCCCCACCAAGGCCATTACACATTTGCAAAGATAAGAATTTTGCGAAGTCATTAACACGGATTTTATGCCCAGTCACTGCCTGGTGTTCAAACGATTGAGACCATTTCCTGTGGATTCAAAAGTCAATAACATCCAAAGCTTTGCAAGTGAGTAAGGCAGCAAGAAAGTGAAACTGAGGGTGTTGTCTCATAGTTTTGTTCACAGTTTTGTCCCCTGTTGAATATTCAGATGTGTTGTTGTAAGACAGCCCTGTATGTATTAACACATCATGCGTTTTTCTCCCCCTCTCTGTAGGATTGGCAGTAGAGACAGGACCAGCCTTGAAACTTCCGACACACATGGCATGGCCCTATACTCCAACCTATCCTCACTAGGAAGGTCTGCCTCCTTCCTGCCGTATAGCTGCACATTTCCCAGCACATCGCCTACACTTGGTGAGTACTATCTGCATTAACATTTACATGCCCAGTGATTAGTCCTAATGCCATTGCCACTGGACCATGGGAATGCAATTTACTGCCCAAATAGCCACAGTTCAAGGGAAGTGCCGTTTGAGATAACTCACCCTGGCGACCACCAGTCTTAAACAAACGACAAATATATGGAACGTGATATTGACAGTCGCCCAAACCTTGAGATGCAGTGCACAAAAGGATACTCCTGAGATAAGCTGTGCAACTTTTTGCACCTCCAAGGATTGCGGCAATTTCTTAACCTTGGGACGGAGGGAATGGCAATTGATGATGGGAATACGCTTCATAAAAGTTCTAAGCTGCAACCTTCGGGTGCTACAGCACGAGATTAATGTCCATTACCTTCAGGACTTATGCAAGTTGTCTCCAAGCAAAATCTGTGGAAACCTTGCTGCTCCACATACACTCGCTATTGAGCAAAACCACTTGCTCTCCACCTTTTTGGCTCCATTCAATACATGCTCACGGCCAAATCGCATTCCAAAGTATTGTTACCTTGCCCTTGATCATGCAACCAATTAGGCTGTGAAAGGGCCACTTCCAACTGCTTATTTGCCATGGCACGACGTCTATTTTCTTCTCGTTATCGCTCAGGGTCTTAGATACACCACTCCATTTCTTCCTCTTCACTATAAATACATTAAGGTCACATCTAATTCCCTTCTAGGTATATGAATATGGTTATGTGGGGTTCACGTGGTAACTATGCGCATCAATTGCCCTTGCCGTGTATCACATACTCCTCACGTAATCATTGCAATTGATGCACCTTAGAAATGTGCTTTACCGGGCAGGACCTTGTCCTTGTTTTGACTGAACCTTATTGATCTATTGGTAAATATTATTTCAGTCGCGCACATTCTAGAAGCTGGTGGCCCGTTGGTGTTGACATAGCATTATCTCTGGATTCAGGAATCAGTGCGATTACAAAAAGTGAACAGCGCATGAGATTTGCCAGCATGTCCGTAGAACATTTTCCATGCCCTTCGGCTACACTACATGTTATGATCCCTGGCAATCTCTCGCCCACGCGTTATGCCCAGTTGAAGGCTGCAGTTATGGACATTTAACGTGTGATAACGGTCGCTAGAGGTAATCGGAGGCTCTTGACCTGAGTGTGTGTGTGTGTGTGTCTGTCTGTACGATTTTGCTTATCGATCGACGTCTCCACGCCAAGGTCCAGGTCCAATGAATCTTTGTGCCTGCAGGGTTTTTTTCCCTGGGCTTATTTAGAGGATCAAGCCCATGCTGCGAGCACATGCGACGTCACGCTCTGGCGATCCGGACCTGTCACCAACCGTGACTGTATGGGCAACGACGCCATCACTCTCTTTTTTTGCATGGGGTCGCCGTACTTTTATTTATACTGCGCCGTGTTGTCATCTCGGTGGCAAATACGTCACACCGACCGTGTCACGCACCGTCACGTTGGGAAGCCCCCAGAGCGACGTGTCCTTTTTGACAAGGTGACATGTCTTCAGACCAGAATAGACTCCGCGGCTATTTCTAGGAGCGGGTTTGACACACATCCAATGACTTGTCGATATATCGGGGGGTTGTTATGGGCCGGCGGACATTGCGGGGCTTCACTTGATGTTAATTGTTGCGTCACACGGCGGGTGGGGTAGGGGGGTGTTATGGATTTTAGCATGATGCGTATATAGGGGACTGCGGTACCTGCGGGGATTACGAAATGTAGTAGACACTTGGCTAAGTAGACAGGGACTATTTTGGGGTAGCGACAAGCCGTAATTATGCACAGGGACCTGCTTGCAATCAGATATAAAAATAATAGGCTGGCTGTACCTGTCAAAGTGACAGGGCGCCAGCTATACAAATGGAGCAGCCGTGAGTGGGTAGCACACAGTTCCATGGGTAAAATTGCGCCAGATCAGCTCGAGCCTATTTCCGAATGTAGGTCCGTCCTAATTACGTAACGACGGAATTTTCGTCCGTGGTTTGTGCACAGTGGTGGAAATTAAAGGATAAGTATCGCCGTCTGGCGGAGCAAGCCGCATAGAAGGAAAGGGGAAAAACATGTTAACAGCCAAGAGATCCCCAATTGGCCCGTTGTACTACCGGGGGTGTCCCAAGTGCGACTCGACTATCTCGGTCAATAACACCAACTTTAGGGAAGTGGGGGAATGAGCGGAGGGGGGTAGAATTTTTGGATACCTTCCCAAGTAGGGGAGAGTTTTGGTGTCGGGGAGTTGGCGCGCCCGCTCGGCCCTTTTTTACATTACAGAGTTTGGGGGGGAAGGGTATCCTGCCATTGGCCGAAGCTGTTTCTAGCCTCCCCCCATTGCTTCCCTCCCAGGGCGCAAGCACCAATGGCTTCCCCGGTGTTGGTACGCAGTTCGCGTACCCCTCGGGTCTTTTAGTACGAGTCATGTCAGCTGCGGTGTACATGCTGCCCTGGCACTACTCCTGTTACTGCTTTCCACACTCCGCCCATGTCTTTTGGACCGTCTACTCGCCTTGCTTGCACTATAACATGGAGAACAGGTAAGGGGGGGGATCGATACCAAGGGGGGGTCAACTCAGGTCATTTTCCGGTGTTAGTGCGGGAGTGATGTAATAGACGCATTGGGTATAATAGGACTTGAAGAAGAAGAAAAAAATCAATGCTGACATGGTGTTATTTCCAAGCTGTGTGTGATTCATCGTTTTATCGATGGGGTTTGCGTGTGTGTCCTGTCGGAGCAAATTTCGTCGCCGAAGCGTGAGGCTGATTGGTCTGATGGGGTCGATACTTAAATGGTGAAGAGGAGTCGCCAAAATGGGGAGTAAAGTTGGGCCACACATTTGAATAGTGATATGTCCACATTCTTTTGAATGGGGGGG